>JABSNV010000063.1:27500-140878 GCA_024085815.1 Flaveria linearis | reverse complement strand
TTTTTTAATAATTCAATTAAATATATGATATGGATACGATATTGGGATGCGTAAACACTATAATATACTGATTAGTGCACCTTTGTAGACGATAGGGTATATATTATATCTAGAAATTTGTTGAAACAAAAAGAAATAAAATGCAATTCAAAACATACAAAACCCACTAGCAGCCCATATACCAACAGTCCTCATCGATGAAGCCCAATATCAAAATACAATATAATCTATTTCAAAAATTAATTTCCACATGATTGCTAATTGCTACAAATTAGACTATCTTTAAGGAAATATGGTACCGTTGCAGTTTGATTCTAATTAATTAACACCTTACAATTAATAATTAATAATGATAAATAATATGTCAGGTAATTATTACTACATATTACTTACCTAATTCAAATGGTTTTACTACATGATTGAATCTTATTATTAATATAATTGTCTCATTTGTTATTATATTACATTGAGTCCTACAGATCATGATATTATTATCACGATTTCAATTATTTGAACACTATAATTTACAATCAGTATTCATGAATTATATAATCATTAATTATATAATTTTTTACAGGTGAGAAATTTTTATGGATTATAACGAAGCTGCGAAAAGACGTAAGCTCAGGAAAATTTATTGGACCGCAAAAGAAATAAATCCACTACGTCCTGCTTAAATACTCAGACATCTGATAACAGTTTACGTTAATATACAACGCAAAAATAGGGTAAACGCTTTACTTTACATATAAATAAATGACAACTTAATCCATATCAACAAAGTATGTCATTAAAATATCTTATTTGTTAAATATCATCTTGCAGGAGGTAACGTTCAAAGCAATATCAGTATAATACCATCTCCCTGTACGTGGAATTTCCACAAAGATAAAGAAAACAACATCATTGGCTCCTCTTCATTATCTACGCGAAACTTTCCTCAAGTTATCTCTCCATCAACACATATTAGAACTCCTTTATCTAATATTACAAATGGTATCTCATTTTCGTATATTAAAACAAAATAAAATTAATTGCTACCTTTTATAAATATTATATTATTTTAGTGTGTGCAGTTATGTTATTTAATTTTAGGCAATTACATTTAACCTATATTCATATACCACCCATTCTACAACAAACAATTACGGATTTTACATTATACATAATGCTATATACATGATTTCAAAATTAATTCAGATTTTCTACTGACAGCTTTAAATCTTAATAGGTTAAATAAATATTTTATATACTATTGAAGAATGTATCCATAGATAAAACCACCTTCGATCATATTACATGTGTTCAAGTCCCTATATTTTGAGTCCTAATATATATTTTATCATAATTCATTATTTATGTTATTTTTTTCAGGAGAACGTTTTTTTGTGGATAATAATGATCCTGCCACGAGACGTAAACTTAGGAAGACATATTTAGATGCTAAAAGAAATAAAAGGATTCTAACGTCCGTGGATCGTGAAAATTCTGATGCCTCCTTAAATATAATTACTAATTCAGTAGGTAAACACTATATTCATTATTTATTTAACATTTTACCAATACCATGACATAGCTCTTAACATGTTACTTATGTCATTATTTATATTTAATTATACAGACGATCTGTTCAAAAAAAGAAAAGCATATGATACCATCTACTTTTACGAATAATTTTAATCAGCACGTAGGCAGTATTAAAGGTGCAACATCTTCATGTGTAATATTAATATCCATGAAGTTTTAACTCCATCGATACACACTAGATCTCCATTATCCGATGTTACGAATGGTAATCAGTTATTATCTCAATAAATTCTATAAATTTCAAACATGTTAATAATACCTGTTAAATGTTTTTAATATTAATTTAATTAATACAGGCAACTTTCAATCCCGTCAAAATCATTCATCTACAGCGTTAAAATATTGGCTCTACACTACAATAGAGATAATACTAACGACACTTCTCAACGTTCGACTTTAAGTAGCTTAAAAACTGGAAAACATAAGCTAAAGCGGAGATTTAAAGATGTTTCGCCTATACCAATGGTTGATTTGACGTTAGACCAAGACGTCTCTATGGACGAAATTCCTCCTAACATGTTCATAGGCATCTCTAAAGGTATTTTGTTTTAACTGATTTTAATACAAACATTTATTGACTAATAATACATTTAATTTTAACACATTATTTGAATTTACAGATTACATTGATCATGGAGATCAAAATGTCATATGTTCAACATGCAATGCAAAACTATGGAAAAACGAAAGTTTAAGGGAAAGCAAAATCATGGGAAACAAACTTATTTTTTGTGTTGCAAGTATGGGAAGTTCAACTTCCAGATTCAAAGGTTCCTAATGATGAATATATGAATCTGTTTACCGGTACAGACGACAAAAGCATTTTTTCCAAAAAAATGTTCGTCGATACAACTCAATGTTTTCATTTACATCAATGGGCGGTAAAATTGATTCAAAAATCAACAAAGGTTCGGGTCCATTTGTATTAAGATTAAGTGGACAGAATTATCATAGTATTGGTAGTCTTCTACCACCTTCCGGATCAAAGCCAAAGTTTTCTCAGCTTTACATCTACGATACTGAAAACGAGATATCCAACAGACAAGGAGTATTGGGGTATGTTTTAAGTTATGAATATTTTATACATTAATATCTTTATTTTATAAGCATCATATATTTAATTTATAATTTAAATAATTACATTATTTACGTTATTTAATTTTTTTATATAACGAACAGTAACTCAAAAAAAGATGCTGATTCTAATTTTCAACAACAAGATATTGAAATTATCCATCAGTTGAAGGCTATGTTAGATTCAGTAAACGTCTTGGTGAAATCTTATAGAATGGTAAGAGATTCTTTTCAAGACCATCCACATGTGGAACTTCACCTACGTTAATTGGTAAAGAAATAAGGATGGAAGAACATATAACTTACCAACTACATCCGAGGTGGCGGCTCTAATTGTCGGAGACATTGGTGAATCAATCGAACCAAGAGATATAGTAGTGAAGACTAAATCTGGTTATTTGCAACGTATAAGTGAGCTTCATCCCTCATATCTCCCTTTACAGTATCCGTTGCTATTCCCTTTTGGAGATGATGGATATAGACCGGATATTCTTCACAGAAATGTTACAGAAAAGAAAAAAAATAAGCGTGAAACGCTGACAATGCGTGAGTTTTTTTGCATATAAAATTCAAGATCGTGTTAACAATTTCTCATTTTCTCAATTCCAGGAGGCTTTTCCAGCAGTTTTTAGTGGATTCATATACTATGATCGAAAGCGAGAGATTAGTTTTCATACGTTCTCAGCAAAAGGTCCTTAGATCTGATTCATATGAAAATCTCATTCAACATGCCGGAAATGGAAACACAAATTTGGAAATACTGGGCAACGTGTGATTCTTCCATCTTCGTTCACAGGTGGTGCAAGATACATGATGCAAACCTATTTAGATGCTATGTCTCTTTGCAAATGGTTTGGTTATCCAGATTTTTTCATAACTTTTACGTGTAATCCTAAATGGCCTGAAGTTAAAAGATTTCTAACAGAGAGCACAATTAAGCCTGAAGACAGACCGGACATCTTATCAAGATTGTTTAAGATCAAACTTGATTCACTCATAAAAGATCTTAAGGGGAATGCACTACTAGGAAAAGTTCAAGCAGGTATGCGTAACATTATTATATTTTTATGATTTATGTAGATATGAAGTATATTTGTTTAAGTTACTCATGAAAATGGAAATTCCCCAAATAAATATTAAATAAACATAACATACATACAATATCACTCAAATACTTACACCGCTTTATGAAAATAACATATACAACTAAATATTTTTACATATAATTATTTATGTTTTAACGATTCCTTCTATAATACTACCTTACTACAAATCCCTATTAATCTCATGTCATAATAAATATTATTTAAGATAGGAACTCTTTAATTATATTAAATAAAAAATCTTTTAAATAAAATATTTATTTCAAATATTTTATAATAAATTATTGCTATAAATTTTTAATATTAAAAACATATTTCCTATTTGTTACTAATTAAAAATTATTGTGTATTTATTACAGTTGTCTACACGGTTGAGTTTCAAAAGCGTGGATTGCCTCATGCACACATTTGTTTGTTTATGCATCCTGATCACAAGCTTCCGAGTGTTGACTACATTGATCCTTTGATTTCCGCTGAGATCCCAGACAGAAATTATGATCCTGAGTTATATTCTCTTGTCAGCGAATTCATGGTTCACGGTCCTTGTGGACAACATAATCTTAAATGTCCATGCATGGTTGATGGTAAGTGTTCCAAAAAGTTTCCTAAAAGTTTTAGGGAAAAAACTTCGGTTGATGCAGATGGCTTTCCAACATATAGACGAAGAGATTCAGGACACTTTGTTACAAAATCTGGTGTCAAGTTAGACAATAGAAGTGTTGTTCCATATAACAAAATTCTATTGAAACGATATCAAGCTCATATTAACATTGAATGGTGTAATCAAGGTGGATCTATAAAATATTTATTCAAGTATATTAACAAGGGACCTGATCGAACACTGTTTCTATTATGAATGCAACAAATGATACTAATGACAATGCAAGGGATGAGATTAAAGAGTACTATGACTGTCGATATTTGTCTGCATGTGAAGCTTCTTGCGTATATACGCCTTTGATATTCATTATAGGACTCCTTCTGTTATGAGACTTCCTTTCATCTCCCAGGTCAACAACAAGTTATATATGGTGTGGACGATGACATTGAAGATGTTCTTAACAAGCCGTCTGTGGCGTCCACAATGTTCTTGGAGTGGATGAACTGTAATGCTTCTAATACTCAGGCAAGGGAACTTAATTATGTTGAGTTCCCTACCAAATTTGTATGGAATGCTATTGGAAAATGCTGGGAACCAGAAAAAGAGGGATTTCCCTTGGTAGAATTCACTCCATATCGCCTTCAGCTGGCGAAGCTTATTTTTAAGGATTCTACTTAACAAAGTTAAGGCCCCCGTTCATTCGAGGAAATACGTACAGTTAACGGTGAAGAATTTCCTACATTTAGAGATGCATGCTATGCTTTGGGACTGTTAGATGATGATAAGGAATATATTGAGGCAATTGAGGAGGCAAGTCATTCAGCATCTGGTTATTATTTAAGAAGTTTATTCACAACGATGCTTATGTCTAATAGTTTATCTAGACCTGATTATGTATGGGATAATACATGGAAGTACCTGGCAGATGACATACTATACAAACAACGTCTACTATTAAAGGCTCCGGGTTACATATCTTTAATTTAATTGTTGTTTCCATATCTTATTAAAAAATATATTTATTTTATTCGTTTTATAACAATTTAAAATTTTCAACTTATAGGTTGTCTCTTTCTGAAGATCAAATTAAGAACCTCACTTTATTTGAAATTGAGACTGTTCTGCAAAGGAATAACTGTACTCTTCGTCAGTATACATCAATGCCTTACCCTGATAACAATTCAATACAGACTTCAAACAACCTCCTAATTAATGAAGAGATGGCTTATGATAAAGAGACTCAAACAAATGAGTTTAATAGTCTTTTTGAGTCTTTGACTGAAGAGCAACGCAACATTTTTCATGATATCATGAAAGCTGTTGATGAAAAAAAGGAGGTGTATTTTTTGTTTATGGATATGGCGGTACCGGGAAAACATTCTTGTGGAAAACTTTGTCTTCTTTTATAAGATCAAAGGCTAATATTGTTCTAAATGTGGCCTCCAGTGGATTGCATCTTTATTACTTTCAGGGGGTAGAACGGCTCACTCACGTTTTAGGATACCGTTAAATCTAAACGAGGATTCTCTTTGTCATGTTAAGCCAAACAGCGAAGTAGCTCATTTGTTAAGAATAACAAATTTAATTATATGGGACGAGGCACCCATGATTCACAAACATGCTTTTGAGGCACTTGACAGAACCTTAAAAGATCTACTCAATTGTACTGGTGACAATGTTAGCGAATTACCCTTCGGAGGTAAAGTAGTAGTCTTTGGTGGAGATTTTAGACAAATTCTTCCTGTTGTTCCAAATGGAAGTAGGCAGGATATTGTAAACGCATCGTTAAGTTCTTCATATATTTGGCAAGAGTGTAAAATACATACACTAACAAAAAATATGCGTTTAACAATTGGAAGTGGAGCATCAAACATTGAGGAGACAAACAAATTTGCAAATTGGCTGTTGCAATTAGGTGAAGGTAATCTTGGAGGTGAAAACGATGGAGAGACAAACATAGAAATTCCTGATGATCTTCTTATATTGGATTCAGTTGATCCCGTCTCAGATTTGATTAACTTTGTGTATCCTTCCATCCTAACAAATTATAATAATCCAAATTTCTTTCAAGAAAGGGCCATTCTTGCGCCAAAGAATGAGGTTGTTCAAGAGATAAATGATCGCCTCCTATCTATTTTCCCAGGTGAAGAAAGAGAATATCTCAGTTCAGATTGTGTAAGCCAAGAAGAGTATGTTAATGATACGTTTGATGAAAATCTATGCTCACCTGATTTTTTAAATGGACTCAAGGTATCAGGATTACCCAATCATTCTTTGGTGTTAAAAGTGGGTGTCCCTATAATGCTTTTGAGAAACATTGATCAAAAAAATGGTTTGTGTAACGGCACCAGACTTAAAGTGACATCACTTTACAATCGAGTTATTGAGGCTGAGGTTATATCAGGAAGCAATATTGGTAGCCGCACGTTTATTCCGAGGTTGTGTTTGACGCCTTCGGACAAAAGAATTCCATTCAAATTTAAAAGAAGACAATTTCATAGCAGTTTGTTTTGCAATGACAATAAACAAAAGTCAAGGGCAATCATTGTCTCGAGTTGGTTTGTACCTAAAAGACCCTGTTTTTACACACGGCCAACTATATGTTGCATTATCGAGGGTCAAGAGTCGAGATGGGCTAAAACTTTTAATCGTAGATCAAGACAATAAACCTTCAAATGTTACTACTAACTAGGTTAGAACCCATGTATTACATGGGTGGAATAAATTTAACTTTTTAAAATCATCTTCCTACTCTAATAAAAAGGTATATTGGATGACACGTGTCAACACCACAATCATTCTCACCAAAAATTTCCCGTCTCTCTCTCCTACTAAATAATTACCTTAATTACTAATAATACTATTTAACACTTTTTTAGATTTAATAAATTAATAAAGAGATCTATTTATTAATATTATTTCTAAATAAACATTTTTTTATAAAATAATAAATTTATTTAAAGCATAAGACTTTTTTTAAAAATACAAACTATTTAAAATTGGTATTTTTAAAAATTTATTTTTTAAAACCAAAAAATAATTAAATTTAAGGGTTATAATAAGAAAATTTTTAAAATATCATTTTTATACGGTTTGTTTTAGAACAAACGTTTATTTTTTTGAAAAAAATAAAGTTTTAAAAAGTTGATATCACTATTTTATAACTTACAGTCATTTCTAATACATAATTTTAATGATATTATATCTTAAAATATTATTTTATAATTAATAAATTTTGTTATATTAATTTTTTATTTATTCAACCCGTGTACACACGGTTACTATAGCTAGTTATATTTATAATAGATGTTATCAACCATTAAAGTTAAGAAATAATAAATAATAAATATCACTATTTATAACTTACAGTCATTTCGCGATCCGGCCCCTCCCCGGACCCTGCGCAAAGCGGGAGCTTCATGCACCGGGTACGCCCTAAATGACATATAATTAAGATTAAGATTTAAAATTATATTTTAATATATGATAGAATTTAGATATTATAATTTAGTAAATGTTAATAAAATATTTGCATAAAAAACTTACATTCTATATATATAATTGTTTAGCTTATTTACTTAAAATCCTTATCAATTAATATCTTAAAAATTACTTACGAGTAATTAAATCATTCAAACAAAATCATATAAATGATTTTGGAATTTATATTGGAAATTTTTAGGTTGTTTGACTATATTAAGAAATAAAAAATATTATTAATCTAAAATGAAAGAAAGAAATACAGGAAAGAAAATAAAAATTCAAATAAGTAAAGGAGAATATGATTGTAATAATTGTTGAAATTATTTAATTAAATGTGTATATACGTTTAGTTAGAAAATTCAACACGAGAATGCATAATATTGTATCATGCGTACTAAAAAACCTTAGTTTATTAGAATAGATGATCTTAGGATCCATCTAGCACCTACATATCAAGTTCTGTAATTTTTATCTCCTTAATAAATAGCTCCAGTTCATTGAGCTTGGATTGTTAAGCTATGAACGGTTCCATATCAAGTATGATTAACGATGTAGGTGGTATAATTCCATGAGTAGTTATTGATCAGGTTAAAAGTTACTTAATGATCATATATAAAACTTAACTAATTAAATACTAATTAAAAGATAACATCCATGATCTGTACATTAATTTAGTCCCTAGATCACAAAAGTGTGTTACATAGTGTAGCAACTTCCTTCCAACACATCTGAAGGCCATGTAACATACAAAATAGAATGAAGTTTTGTTTTCTTTATAAATGCGAGTCCTGGTGTAAAGAGATTGTAAAAAAAAAACCTATGCAACATTAAGAATTACAGAGTTATAACTCCAATATATTTCTAATCTATTATTAGAAAAAAACCTATGTAAAGAGATTGAAAGTTATAATTATTTAATATTTCATTTATAATGTGTAAATTGAGAGTTATAACTCCAATATATTTCTAATCTATTATTAGAAAAAAACAATTGATTTTTTCGTTAATTTGATTTAGGGTTTTGGTTTAGAAAGATTTATTTTTACTATGTTTTTAATATTCAATACTAACTAAGAATAACTCAAATCTTTCTTTTTTAAAGGAATTTTAAGTTCTAAAAATAAGTCTCTATTTACTCTCAGTTTTAAATCACGAAACCATACCCCATGAAATTGATTTACGAAATATTATTTGTTTAGCTTTTATATGAGTTTGAATGTTTTCTACGCTATTAATTAGTTTATGAAAAGAAATTGTGTTGTTAGATTTCATATGAATTCATCAAGAAAATGTCAAATTTATATATCATTTAATTTTTTTTATTATAACTCTTAAATTTAATTATTTTTGGTTTTAAAAAATAACTTTTTAAAAATACCAATTTTAAATATTTCTTATTTTAAAAAAAGTCTTATGCTTTAAATAAATTTATTATTTTATAAAAAAATTATTTATTTAGAAATAACATTAATAAATAATCTCTTTATTAATTTATTAAATCAAAAAATGTTAATAGTGTTATTAGTAATTAAGGTAATCATTTAATAGGAGAGAGAGGCGGAATAGCAAATGGATGTTGGCTGAGAGAACGACACGTGGCAGATGGGTGGTTTAAGAGAGTGACATGTGGCATAAAAAACCTTTGTTTATTAGATAGGATAGATGTTGTTTACAAGGAAATATTTACACATTTATGATTTATCATGTTTTACATTTAATTATGTAAGTGTTTTTACATTTATTACTTTATGTTATTCGGAATAAAACATATGTAATTGTTATTTTTTAACTTTTACTTTTTAAATATATCTGACCCGTGTAACACACGGGTACCTAAAGCTAGTATATATATATATATAGGGTAACTTGTAAAATTTTATATTTTATATAAATAATAAAAACACAAGAAGAATATAACTTACGGAGAGAGAAACAAAACAAAAGACATCTGCCTCTCTTTATTTTCTTCATTCTCCCTCTCACAATATCCTCTCTCATCCCCCTTCTCTCTCTCTCTCTCATCGGATTTCGTTTTCTCATAGCACAAATACAACGCAATCATCTGCCTATTTCTCGTCCCCTCATCAATCAATTTTTCCCCATTCGATCAAACAACACAAAAAGCCTGAATCTTGCATGCATATGATTCAATTTCTCAATCAACGACCCTCGATCACGCGTTTCAATTTCATTTTCCGTTGAAGATTTGCCTTCGCATTATCGTCAATTGATTATGTTTCTGTCAATAGATTGCCTTTTGGTGGTTGGAATTAGGGTTTGTCGGCTTATGTGAAAAAAGTTTTGATTTTTGTTCAGGAAAGTTTTAATCTTGTATAGTGTGTGTCTTTGGGTGCCCGGACCGGAATCGATTGTTAATTTGGATCGTTTTGGTGGGAATCGGGGGTTGATTTGGTTATTATTTCAAGTGGGTTGAGTTTTTACAAACCCTAATCGAGGAATAATTACGTATATATAGATCTGGGTGTTGGTTAGCAGTTTATGTTGACCTTGTGGGTTAATTGAAGCGAAAATTATGGATCGTGTTGTTGGTGGTAAGTTTAAGCTCGGGAGGAAGATCGGGAGTGGATCTTTTGGGGAGCTTTATTTAGGTATGGTTTTGATTGTTTCTATTAAGCTTCATTTTGGGTGTTGTATATATGTTTTTGGTAGTTAATTTCTTTTTTGTTTGATGGTATGCAGGTGTTAATATTCAAACTGGGGAAGAAGTTGCTGTTAAGTTGGTATTGATCTCCTTTCTTCATGATGATTCTTTGATGTTACATTGGTTAGTCTATCGACTGGTTGATTGATACAGGGGATGTTTGGATGTATTCTTGAAAGTTATCATCCAATATTAAATAATTAAATAACCATAATGAGATATGTAGTTACCAACAAAATATGTTGGAAGATACAATGTTTGGACATGCTTTGTTAAAGTTGTGATAATCACTTTTGATGGTGGTCATGTTTTTACAAATCATGATTGTTTAAGTAGGTATTATGTAAAGTAAAAGCTTATATGTTATCTCTGCCATTCATAATGAGTTTGTTGCAATGTGTATTAAACTGATTAGTTAACCCGTAATTACTAAAAACTGGTGATAAGATAATCACTTCCAGAATGCACATCCACGCACCCACACTCTGTATCTTCTAATAGGATTTTAGGCATGTGATTGTTTTGTGTTGTTGTAGTAGTAGACGAATGCGACTATAATAGTTGTAGTTCACATTTCTAGTATATTCATGGTCCATTAGTTGCCTTGTTCTTGTAATTTGTTCATTGTAAAGGCTGCATGGATTTGTAAGTTTACCTCTGCATCATCTGACATTTTGACTACTATAGGTAAAATATGTGTTCATAATTAGAGCTGAAACCGGGAGTATCACCTAATCAGATCCACGTATACGAGCTTGTCCACTCATTGTATGGCTGACTTTGTTTTAGAACCAAAGCAATGTGAATATGTGATGGTTTCTCTGTGGGCTCTGAAGTAAATTGGTACTAGAACAAAAGCAAATAGAAAACAAGCAGAAACACAGAAACAATTCTGGAACTCCTTCTCCAATTTAATTGATAGAAAAACTTACCAAGAATAAGTAAAAACTATCTCCTATTTATAGTTGATTAACCTAGCCCATCAAGTTAATCTATTCCTATATAATAGGCTTTATCTCAAATCCTTTTGAGATAAATTTAAATTACAAAAGCTTATCTCAAATCCTTTTGAGATAAAGCTGAAAACTACCTGATAAACTCATCCATTTATTTACCAGATAATGACCAAAAATAAATTACAAAATAGACCCCTAACTTTAATTAATGTCAAGATTGGTCCAACAATCACCCCCCCAATCTTGACCTTGAGTCTTCTTGTTATTTTCCCGAGTCTTCAATCTTCTTTACTCCCAACAGTTCTCTCATTTCAGCAAACTTAATCTTTGGTAGTGCCTTCGTGAGAATATCAGCTGGTTGTTGATCCCCACTAATGAAATCAACCTTGATTTGATTTTTCTCTACACACTCTCGTATATAGTGATAGCGTATGTTGATATGTTTACTCCTTCCGTGAAAGACCGGATTTTTCATCAGGTTGATTGCTGACTTGTTGTCCACCTTTATCAGTACAAGTTATTCTTTTCTTCCTGTAATTTCAGCTAACAAACCCTTTAGCCAAACTGCTTGACAGGCTGCTGAAGTTGCAGCCATAAACTCAGCCTCACAAGATGATAAAGCGACTGTTGGTTGCTTTTGAGAGCACCAGCTAATGGGTCCATCATCAAAGTAAAATACCAGCCCCGTGGTTCCTTTTCCATCATCTGGATCGGCTAAAAGGCTGCTGTCACTAAATCCCAGCAGTTTATTACTTCCATTCCTTCAGTAGTGAATGCCCAGGTCTATAGTTCCTTTTACATACCTGAGAATCTGTTTTACAGCCTGATAGTGGGTAGTTTTAGGGGCTTGCATGTACCTACTTGCATATCCAACTGAGTATGCAAGGTCTGGCCGCATATGAGTCAAGTACCGAAGGCATCCTATTGTTTTTCGGTACTCTGTTGCATCTACACTGCTGCTGCCATCTTCCTTTGTTAATTTCAGTCCTGGTTCCATTGGGTATTTAGTGGGATTACACTCCCACATTCCAGCTTGCTGTAGGATCTTTCTTGCATAGCTTGATTGCTTAATTTTTATTCCATCATTGCCTTGCATCACTTCTAGCCCGAGATAATAGGAGAGTGAACCCAAATCACTCATCTCGAACTTATCTTCCATTTGTCGTTTGAATTGCAGAATTTTCTCCATGTTATTTCCGGTTACAATCAAATCATCCACATAGATCCCTACTAGCAATGAACCTTCATGGGTTCTTTTTGTGTAAACGGCTTGTTCAAGTTTGCACCTTTGGAATCCGTACTCCTTTAGAACCCCATCTAACTTTGTATTCCAAGCTCGTGGAGCTTGTTTCAAGCCATAAAGAGCTTTGGTTAATTTGTACACTTTTTGCTCCTTTCCTTTCTTAACAAAGCCTTCCGGTTGTGTTACAAACACTTCTTCCTTGAGTTCCCCATGTAGAAACGCTGTTTTAACATCAAGGTGGTGAACATCCCACCCCCTTTGTGCTGCTAATGCTAGAATGAGTCTAACCGTCTCAAGTCTAGCTACGGGTGCGAATACCTCGTCAAAGTCTACACCATGTTGTTGGATGTAACCTTTGGCGACTAATCGTGCCTTGTATCTTGTAATTACACCATTTGCATCCCTTTTAATTTTGTAAAGCCATTTAAACCAATGGGTCGGTGTCCCGGAGGTAGGTCTATTAACTCCCAAGTTTTACATCTTTCAATGGAAGCTATCTCACTTTTCATAGCTTGCTCCCATTCTTTATGCCCTGCAGCTTCCTTGAAGTTTGTTGGTTCCCCTTCAGTGAGGAGAAGATTATAAACTTCATACAGATTTTTCATACCTTGTGGTGGTGTATCATCAAAAGTCTCATCTTCTGCCATAGTTGGATCTGATTCACCGACAGTGTCTGTTTGAAGCTGTGGTAACATTGGCCCACGCTCTTTTACAGTTGATTCTGGGCTGCTAAGTTCAGAATAGGCTGAGTCAGGTGTTTCAGCATGGGTTAATGGGCTGTTTCCTTGAAACGGGCTGCTAATCAGTGGACTTACAGGGCTGTCGGGTTCAGTAGACCCATGTCCACTGTTTTGGGCTGCAGAATCAGCTTCATGTCTGTTGTTTTGAGCTGCTGAATCAGCTTCAAATGGCTCCATATGAATCACAAACTCAGCTTCTGTGCTCGGTTGTTGGTGTTTATTCCATTCCCATTTGCGTGCCTCATCAAACACAACATCTCGACTGATTACCACCTTCTTTCCCTCAACATCATACATGCGATAAGCCTTGGTTCCTGGTTCTGTTCCTAAATGTACCATGGGAACACTTCTGTCATCGAGCTTCTTCACATGGTTTGAAGGTGTTTTTACATATCCAACACACCCAAACACCCGTAGATGATCAAGTCTTGGTCTCCATCCCTTTAAGGCTTCGTATGGTGTTTGATTCTCTAAACTCCTGGTAGGTAACCTATTTAGCACATAGACTGCATGGCGTACTGCTTCTGCCCAGAACACTTGTGGCATATTCATTGCGCTAAGAATGCTCCTTGTTGTGCTCAACACGGTTCGATTTCTTCTTTCGACTATAGCGTTCTGCTGGGGTGTATAAGGTGCAGTTAGTTGCCTTGTAATTCCAGCTTGTTCACAAAACAGAATGAACTCCTTGGAGGTAAATTCTCCACCCCGATCGGTTCTAAGAACCTTTATTTTTTCCCCGTATTGGTTCTCAACCAAAGCTTTGAATATCTTGAATCGTTCAATTGCTTCATCCTTGGTTTTTAACATGAATGGCCACATAAACCTGCTGTGATCATCAACAAACAGCAAAATATACCTGTTTCCAGCTTCGGTGGCGGGTGTTATGGGCCCACACAGGTCTGCGTAAACCTGTTCCAGTGGTCTTGCAGCCCTAAAAGTGGTCTGGTCAGGGAAACTTTGTCGCGTATGCTTCCCTGCCAAACATGCTTTGCATAGTTGTGAAGGGTGGTCAATAGCCGGTACTCCATGGACTAGTTCACTCGTCCCTAAGCGCTTGATGGTGTCAAAGTTTACATGCCCAAGGCGGGCATGCCACAACCAAGCTGCATCATGAATCTTGGTTATTAAGCAAACCGGTGACCCGATTTTTAGGTTGATTTTATACAAGCGATTAGGAGACCTGTGAGTCTTCATTAGCAAGGTCCCATCCGGTTCAAACATTGATAAAACTCCTTGTTTAATTGTTAATTCACACCCTCCTTCTTCAGCTTGCCCGATGCTGAAAATATTGCTCTTTAAATACGGGATGTAAAGAATATCGGTCAACAACCTTTGTTCCCCATTCTTACATTCGAGAAGAATAGAACCCCTTCCTTCGATTTCCACACTTGAGTCGTCTCCAAATCTGACTTTGCCCCCTATATTTGTATCGATTGTTGAGAATAAACTTTTATTGCCCGTCATATGGTTTGTTGCCCCGGTATCTAAATACCACATGTATTGCCCATCATCATGTGACCCGTACTTAGCCGGAAATACCTTTTCTTCATTCACATAGATTAGTTCCTTCTTGATTTGATCGGCTACAGCCATTAACAACGCAGGCTTGTCAGCATTAGCATTTGTTGTTCCAGCAGTGGTGGCTTGTGTTAGATGGGCCTTCTCATCATTCCTTCTGGTCGGACAGTCGGCTGAAAAATGTCCAAACGCATCGCACCTGAAACACTGCGGTTTAGACCGATCTTTCTTTGAGCTTTCTGAATTTTGGTTTCCATCTTGGGATTTTTTAGCATGGTTTGAACCCCTTTCATGACCACCTGATCGCCCACGACCTCGGCCTCTTCCACGGGTGTCTTGACCATTCCCTCGGCCTCGACCAAAGCCCTTTTCCTGCTTTCTTTTGGATTCCCATTCATTGTAGGATAATAGAAGTTGGTCATGGCTGCTGTTATTGGTCTTGGAATTAGTTCTTTCTTCGTACGCCTTCAACCTTCCAATTATCTCTTGGAACTTGACTGTTTTTAGATCAACCAACTGTTCTATTGTTGCCACCATGTTTATGAAGCTGTCAGGTACACTGGTCAGAAGTTTTCTGACCAGGACTGCTTCATTAATTGGGGATCCAAGGGTGGCTGATTTTGAAGCAATTCCGGAGAGTTTTCCCACAAAATCATCCACTGTTGTGCCTTCCTTCATTCTGATCAGATCAAACTCAGTTTTCAAGGACTGCAATCGTGCCTCCATGACTCGTTCTGCACCTAAGTGTCGAGTCTTGATTGATTCCCAAATGTCTTTCGCATGTTCACAGCTCGCGATCTGCAAAACAAGGTCTTCAGGTAGCGATTGATAGAGATAGGCTATGGCTGCATTGTCTTTTTTCTGATCCGGATTTGTCCCAGGTTCAATCACCTCCCAGATTCCATGAGCTTTGAAAATCGCCTTGATTTTAAGTGACCAGATTGGGTAATTGGTCGGAGTTAGAACCGGGCATTGAAACGGAAGGTTGCCTGTTTTATCAACCTGTGCTAGCTGGTTGTTTGGTGCTGCAGTGTCCCCCATCGGTCTCTCCTTTGATCGACGCTTGTACACCTGCTGTATTTGTTGTTTAAGTGCTTGATCCACCACTTTGGATCAACTAGAAAATCCCAGATCTCTTAACTAGAGCTCTGATACCAATTGAAGTAAATTGGTACTAGAACAAAAGCAAATAGAAAACAAGCAGAAACACAGAAACAATTCTGGAACTCCTTCTCCAATTTAATTGATAGAAAAACTTACCAAGAATAAGTAAAAACTATCTCCTATTTATAGTTGATTAACCTAGCCCATCAAGTTAATCTATTCCTATATAATAGGCTTTATCTCAAATCCTTTTGAGATAAATTTAAATTACAAAAGCTTATCTCAAATCCTTTTGAGATAAAGCTGAAAACTACCTGATAAACTCATCCATTTATTTACCAGATAATGACCAAAAATAAATTACAAAATAGACCCCTAACTTTAATTAATGTCAAGATTGGTCCAACAGGCTCTTGCAGTTGATTCACTCATGTATATTTAATAAAGTGTCAACTATCAATGGCTCTTAGCATACCATTATATAATCCCTTCAATCTGTACCATATGTCTATGTATATTCTTTTTGTCTGTTTTTTATTTGAGTATGTCTATCAGGACATCAAGTTTCATGTAAGTGAGCTTTTATTCTTTCTTTTTGTTTATACATTCAAACCAAGTTTGTAGCTTGACAGCTTACCACTTGACCTTTCAACACTGTAGTCACAAATTTATATA
Source organism: Flaveria linearis (assembly GCA_024085815.1). Taxonomy (NCBI): domain Eukaryota; kingdom Viridiplantae; phylum Streptophyta; class Magnoliopsida; order Asterales; family Asteraceae; genus Flaveria; species Flaveria linearis. The sequence goes on along the minus strand of JABSNV010000063.1, from coordinate 124,132 downwards.
ACTTGTAAGGTTGTTGCTTGAATTTTGCATAAAGAGTTGATCTGTGAATTGCAGTGTACATAAGTAAACAGTTTTCTGATATTTCCCCTCTTGGTTAAAAGAATGGAAAAATCTTGTGCTGAGGAGCTATTTTTTATTAACATATTTACTACATACATTGTCACTAATTGAACATTTTTTACTTAAACTTTATAAATCCCAATATCAAATCTATTCCTCTGTTACTGCAATTTATAGGAACCCACCAAAACGAAGCATCCTCAGCTGCATTATGAATCAAAAGTATATATGCTTCTTCAGGGCGGAAGTGAGTCTCTCTCTTTCTCCCTTTTCTTTTGATTTGGGTTTTTGTTTAGAGTTGTGTCATTCTTTAGATTAATTTACCTTTAAACCCTAAAGCATGGCTGTGTTCCAATAGCTCATTAAACTATCCCTGCTACTAAAGAAGAAAACATTTCAAATGGTTAAATTCATATCACTCTTCTTTCCAGAAAAACAAGTGCAATGTTGATTTGGAAAATCAATGTACATTTCCAAATTCAAGTATCCAACAATTTTTATGTATGAAACTCCGGTTTTTTTTAACATGGATAAGTCTCTTTAATAGTTTAAGTGGTTAACTGACCACTTTCCTTTGATTCATTTTAACATCAGTAACTAATGAGTTTGAAAAATGTAATGCAACGGAGTACATAGTTGAGTTCGAACAATTAACAACTTTATGGTTGAATATTTACCTTCTTGCTACACCTTATTTGTGTAATATATCTTATTATATAATTATATAATATCTTATTTGTGTAATTATATAATTGTAGTTCTAACTTATAAGTTCCTAGTCAAGTAGTCATTGATTCAATTTGACATAATATTTTAAAATAACATGAGCATTTGTTTATTGTTTTTCATAATGAAGCGGGAGTACCTAGCCTTAAGTGGTTTGGAGTTGAGGGCGAGTACAATGTCATGGCAATTGACCTACTTGGACCAAGCCTTGAAGACCTTTTTAACTATTGCAATAGAAAGTTTTCCTTGAAGACGGTTTTAATGCTTGCAGATCAATTAGTAAGTGCTAGTGATCCCATCTTTTTATAGATTGTTCTTAGTTCAAAATCACCAACCATTTATGTAACCTTGCAGATAAATAGAGTTGAGTACATGCATGCAAGAAGCTTTCTTCACCGTGACCTAAAGCCTGATAATTTTTTAATGGGCCTGGGCCGCAAGGCTAATCAGGTAAATATCCACTTCCTTTTTTTTCCCCTTCCAGTGCCTTCTTTTTTGTTGCAACAATGATAATGACATTTTAAAATAATCCAACTTTGGGATTTGGAAATCCACCATACAACTTAGGGATTAAGCGTTACCTTTTTGATATCCTATTATGGTCCTTGTGACAGGTGTACATCATTGATTTTGGTCTTGCAAAAAAGTACAGGGATCTTCAAACTCATAGACACATACCATACAGGTAACATGGCTACCCACGGAGATTTTTTGCTATCATTATTAGTTTTCTTTAATTAATCTTGTCTGTTTTTCATTGTTCTCGTATACGTGGACCATTACACAATATTTTTCATTAGGGAAAACAAGAATCTTACGGGCACGGCTCGTTATGCTAGTGTCAACACACATCTTGGAGTTGGTGAGTGGTTCATCATGTCAGTGATTTATTTTGGTGTGATGAATATAATGCATTTTAAATCTCAATACTTTATTATTTAGAACAAAGTAGACGGGATGATTTGGAATCACTTGGTTACGTTCTTATGTATTTTCTAAGAGGGAGGTGAGTATTTTCTTAATTTATTTCTACCACTCTATGACAACCACTGGGTTTTTTATTTAAAATTTATTTGTGCTTTTGTATTAGCCTTCCCTGGCAGGGACTGAGAGCAGGAACCAAGAAGCAGAAATATGACAGGATAAGTGAAAAAAAGATGTTAACTCCAATTGAGGTATATTTTGACTTCCAATTTCTTTTTATGTGACTAAACATTTGTTTAATTTCACATGACAACAATTTATTCAACAGGTGTTATGCAAATCATATCCATCAGAGTTCATGTCATACTTCCACTATTGTCGATCATTGAAATTTGAAGACAAACCCGACTATTCATACTTAAAGAGGCTTTTTCGAGACTTATTTATTCGCGAAGGTGTCAAATGCTAGATATTTATATATACTTGCTGTCATTGTTCATTACTATGCTGAATGTGTATCTGTCTATTAACGTGTATGGCCCTGATTTTCGTTCACAGGCTATCAGTTTGACTATGTCTTTGATTGGACCATATTGAAGTATCCACAAATTGGTGCCAGCTCCAGAACACAGGTGAGTGAAAATGCAGCATTGGTGGTAGATTTAAGTCATTATTTAAGAGGATATATTAATATTGTCTCCTATTTGCAGGTTCAAAGTGGAAATGCTACTCCAAATGCTGGGACATCTGCAGAAAAACCAGGAAGAACCTCAGGTATCTTTTAAAAGTAGAGGTAGCATTTTCAAGCCATTTATCTATGATCAGGTTGGTTTGGGGTATGTTTTATCTCTAAATGCCAGCTGGTCGAACTGAAAATTAGCTTAAAAGGAACAAGTTAAACCTGTTGAAACTCAAAAGTCACGCACATTATAAAGCCCTCCTAAATTATTATAAATAAAAAATAGGTTGTTGCTGAAATACTATTATTTTTAATCATAGCTGACAATATTTATTTATAAAAAGAAGTTGAAATTCTTGGGACCAAAGTGTTCCAGGCCGATCCAATTCGGCGCTGCTTGTTTTGATCAGTAGCAATAATTATTTACTTTTACTCATCTACTTAGAATTTTAAATTCAGGTTATGCTTATCTAACAGTGCAAAAGGTAAAAAAAAAAAAAAAAAAAGAAATAGCTTAGAAGGAAATGAGCCAAAGGAATTGAAAGTAGTTTTAAGGTTATTTTAGTGCTTAAAACCTCCAAATCATTATACTTCTAAAAATTAGATAATAACAGAAGTAATATAATTCTCATACTAGTCAAAATTGCAAGGTGTAAAAGGCCAAATGCATGCTTGAGACAAAAAAACCCAATAATAGGAACACTTAATTATAGGAATAAAAAATTGTAAAAATTTAAGCATATATTATCTTACTTGCATACGACTACCTTTTGATTCTATAAATATACATAGAACTTACTCTCTGCATAAAACCATACAAATCTGAAACATAAATATAAGCAAAAATTCAGAGCAATTGTAATTAGTAGCTCTATGATGCATGTGATTAATGGTTGAAGCATCCTTGATCCGCTGACACATGCCTGAGTTTTATCTTATAGAGGCGGTCCAGTAGATCCCAGCACTTTAGTCACCTTAACCAGCAAAATAGAAGATAGTGAATCTAGAACCATAACCCTAAAACAGGACTAAAAAATAACAAATTTAAAAACATGATATAATATGTAATAAATAAATGATCACGTATTAAGTTTTTACACTAGCTGGAGTGATAAAATGAGAGGAACCAATACCCGGCACCCTGAAGTTTTACCTGGCTTGTTAGAAACAGATTGTGAACAAGAATAAACACAGTGCTTTTGAACTTTTTAGCATCTAGCAAAACTCGTGAAAGGTTTCATGTTTCTATATTCGACCTACTTGGTATAATTTTTTTGTAACCTCTACATCCCCAAGACCCCAACTACCCCTCGCCTATGCTTGGCCAGAGTCGTGCACTTCCATCGCAAATCAGTAATTACCCATTTTGACCAGAACTTGTGTGGACCATAACCCATCCTGGCTTACACACATTTTGCCACCTCTACTTAGAAGTATGATTTCAAGAAAGTTTATTGACATTCATAATAGAATTATATATCTGTTTCTTAATGCTTACAACTGTGGTCTGCTTATTTCTTGTAGCTGTACAAGATGCTCGCGAGACATTCTCTAGAAGAAATCCTCCAGGTGGCAGCCGCCTTGAACTTTCAAGAAATAGGCTTTCAGAAGATGTACCTTCGTCAAAAGACGTGGTAAGTTTTGTGTATTAAAATTTTGTCCCAGCTTACTTCTGTTGCTTTAAAAGGCTTAAAAAGTATGTTGCATGTATTGCTAAAAACTGAACGGTGCATTGCATTTCCTTGAGGCTCCCTTTGCCCATATAAACAGTCCAATTCAAAACCTGTGGGAAATTTAATTACATATCTGCTGACAACATGATTAAAACACTCGTATATAATCTATGATATTACCATGCACAGCAACTTGATTCAGAAAAAGTGCGATCTTCTAGAAATGGGAGCTCGTCAAGACGTGCCTCCTTTTTAACCAGCAGCAACAAACCAAGTTCTTCAGCAGAGGCAACAGATGGCAGATCAAGCCGACTCATGTCGAGTAGTGGGGCGCGCTTATCTACTACTCAAAGAGGATACGACACCAAACCATTAACATCTGGTCCTTCAAAAGGTGGGCGTGAAGATCCTCTTAGGAGCTTTGAGTTCTTACAAATCAGGAAGTAACACGGTATAATTATGTGGTAAAATAAAACTAAAATGCTCTGCACTGAACTTTTTTTAAGTTATGTAAAAAATGGGAAAATTCATGTTTTAGTATGAGTTTTCTTGTAAGGGAATTTTTATTTTATGTAATACTGCAAGTAGGCTGTGATGTTGTATGTGCTTTAGAACAAATGATTTCCTCTATATTTTCGGGTTGAGATTTAAAAAAAAAACTTTTGTTGCCTGATTGTGTGATGTACGCATATGTCATAAGTATATGTTGTCATAAGTATATGTTTTACTTATAACGTATATAATTACTTGTGTGGACATCAAAAACCGTTGGTGAGCTATTTATGCGGAGATTCAGGTTCTAGACGACCCATTGGTAGGGGTGTCATTTGGGTGTTTTTTAGATGAGTTTTTGGTTCCTTATGTTGGGTTTCCAGACGTAAGAAATTAGCTCGAAGAATGAACCAAATGAGTAATGATAATCAATATTCGAGTTTTGTTATTTTGGTCAAGTTAGACGGTAATGGCCTTTAGGCTAAGCAATTCTTTGCTATCTCAAATGTTTATGTAAGCATTATTTAAGTGATCAAAATGCATGTATGACATTAAGCATATGTTTATGATCTTGACCTGATACCATCTGGATACTTACCTTCATTTTATTATAATTTATAACATAACGTATGAAAAACAATAGCAATCTCAAATCGTACAACCATCATATCAAATAAAAAAAGGTTTAAGTAGAAACTTTATTTTAAACTAAACGTATCATTAAAAAAGACGATAAAATAAACTGGTTAAAAGTCTTCACTTTTGTTTTTTCTCGTCCGTTTTTAATATTATATTAAAAAAGTAAATTAAAATAAGCATTAAAATGATTATATATATGTATATGTATCATGAATAAAACATTAGAAGTGATTAATAATAAAAAACACCCTAATCAATTTCTTGAATTGTGTACGAATCTTCTTATGTCGCTTGAAGCCGGTCTTTGGTGCATATTAAACTCAACAATCATAGGAGTTAAAAGAACTCCTAAACTAATAAAAAACCCTCTCACGTGTTAAAATTCAATTTAGAAGCCATCATTGACACGAAAATAATAAATAAGTCTCTATTATGAACTGGAAATCTTAGACTATTAACTTTTCAACATTCGAAAACATTAAAGATCTTTAAATCTTTTTCTAATACTTTCTTTCAAATAATTATTTAATTTCATCAATAAATTCAATTTTATGTGTTCTCATCTTTTCATTTAGTTTGTTTTTAAATTATGGTTTTGATGTCATATCTTCTCGGTTGGTAGTTTCTTAATATTGATGAACTTGAAGACTAAAATGTACAAGAGATTGAGGAATGAATTTTGACATTTTCGTTGTATAATTCACATAAAGGATCCATAATTCTTTTTAGGATTAGTTACATATATACTTCTAAAAACTTTTAAAAAATTATATATACCCAAATAAAATTTCAAATATCATATATGTTCTTATAAAACTTCTCAAATATCATATATACCCTGAAAACATTTCAAATATCATATATATCCTTAAAAAAATTTCAAATATCATATATACCTCTAGAAAACTATTTGAATATAAAATGTATCTCTATAAAATCTCAAATATCAAAATATCCAAACTAAATTCAAAATAAATTTACCCTTAGAATCTTGCTAATATCATATATACCCAAACTCAAATTGAAATATCATATACAACCTAGATTAATAATTAAAGTAACATATATATTAGTTTTAGTTTATCCATTAAAAAAATTCATAGTATAACAATTTAATTTATTTTTCTCAAAACATCAAATTTCAATTTACTAATTTTATTTTGTTATTAATTATCATTATTGTTAATACTATTTTTGTTAATTATGATGAATATATTTACTAAAAATCATTTACTTTTGTATTAGACATTTAGACTATAATATTTTATCTTGAAATTCTACTAGATTTTTGTAATTTAATTATAATTTAAAATTATATTTGAGAAACTTAAGAAACCTGATACGTTAAAATCTCATCTACCAACCTGAAACCTAAAAAAATTAAGCAATTTAAGATTGTTTAAATAAACTTTGGTTCCACCTCGACCGCATTAATATCTAAGTTTTTTACAAAAATAAGAAAATAATGCTAAATATAAATTTTAAAGTTAGAAAATTATGAGTAACACAGAAAATTTTAAATTCTTTTTAACGAAATAAATTAAGATAATATGATATTTTACTTATAAAAATGAATTCTTATTCAAAAAGATTATAAATATGAGTATATGTGATACTTTAAATTTGGTTGGGCATATATAATATTTAAAAAGTTTTGTAAAGGTATATATGAAATTTAGGAAGTTTTTAGGGGTGTGTGTGTGTGTGTGTGTGTGTATATATATATGTATGTATGTATGTATGTATATATATGATATTTAAGTATCTTATTTTAGTCAGTTATTAGAATTTACTATATAATAAGAAGATTTCAATGTATTTCATTTTAATAAATATACGCCGGCCAAACATAAAAAGAAATTACAATCACATGTACATTAATATGTAATTTTCAATCATTTATTTATTGTCTCTATAAGGCAATCTTTTACATTAGATCAAATAGAAACCTTCAAATGTTTAAAGTAAGATACCAAGACAATAAAAAATAAAAAAGGTCTTCGGTTTAAGTCTCGCACGGAACAAAATTGTTCAGGATTGAGCCATAAATTTTTCCAGTAATGTGTATTTTTTCTAAGGGCGAGGCTCTGGCTGAAAACTGATAGGTGAGTCACGATTAAAATAAGACATATTCTTAAAAACAAAGTCGTACATTTATTATTAACAAAAAAAATCCTATGAAACCTACTAGTGACGGTTAAGGTGAGAGGGAGAATAAGTGATTAATAAGGCTGTCAATAGCATGAGAGGTGCAATAATGCAGAAAATATAATAAGCACATTTTAGGCTTATGTAGAGGCGACGTGACAAGCTTCGGTTAGACGAGTTTGAGTCGTGTAAACCTTCATATTTCCAAGACAAAATGAGAATTATAATAATAGATAATGCATAAGAAACACCAGAGGTAATGAGAAATGGATTTGTAGGTGAAATACGATTGAGTTGTCTCCCTACAAAACATATTGTCAAAAACGTTGGATATAGCACAAGCAGATAAGCAACATCCTTAGGGTCTGAGTTATCTTGTAACCTGATAATATAAGAACATATTAATACTAAATTATTTCATACTTTAATACACCCAATAATCAAAGCAAAATTTATCTCACACGGATATCAACTTATTTAACTTGCCCAAATTATCATCTTAGTGATTAAGTTATATAAATATTTGTTTAAAGATGAGAATATATGTTAATTTTACAAGGTGATCAATATACATATCTACACCATGAGGCGAAAAGTAATAAATGATATATTTAACATGTTTAATTAATTAGTAACAAATGTTGAGTTTTAAAATTAGTAAGTGTGAATCGTGAATTATCTCGGATCAAACGTAGAGAAAGCTGCTAGTAATATCACCAAATTAAAATTAGCTTCATTTTGTTATTTAATTTAAAAATAAAAAGGGATAATATATAGGGAACCATATATATGCATATTCAACTAAATGTAAAAAATAAAAGAAATAAACTCCTTTGAACACCAATAACACATGTCTCAAAAACACTAAAAACTAGGTTTATTATTTTGAAACAGCTTGAATAATTCAAAAGGCACAAGTAAAATGCAATTGTACTTACTGTGAAGTGTTATTTTGTATATTTGCCATGCTTTTGATTATACCTTAGATGTATTGAGTTCGATCTATATAAATAGAACGTAAATTGAACTTTATTCATTTATTTTTAAATAATGTTTAGATTTTCATAATTAAAAGATTTAATAAAAGAATATTCATATCGCTAAAACTCATAAATTTATTTGATAACACAATATTTCTTGAAGCTCTTATTGTACTAAGTACTAACTACCAAGTCATGCGTGCGTTTTACATACTCAAACCAGGTTCATTAGCCATCTCCCCTGGTCCATTAACTAAGCTCAACCCATAATTGCAATCTCCCAAATGTTATTAGGGAGATTTAATTACAACAAAAACATAAAAATAAAAATAAAAATAAAAATAATCAAATCAAATCCTTTCGAGATAATTGAATAATAAAGTAAATTATTGTTATGTGAACTAAATCAATTGAGTAATAACGTGTTGTTTAAGAAATTACTTTGTAAATGAAGAAAAATGCCAAATTTATCACCTTTTTGTAAAGTTATCGGGCTTTTAACCGAAAAATGTTTTCAATTAGTAGTAGACAAGTAAGAATGGATAGTATATAAAGATTAATAGCATTTTGAGGGATTTATGGGACAGGTTAAAGTGACCCATATGTAATTACATGTGTTATTGGAGTTTATAACGCTATGATTTATAATGTAAATCTTAGTTGAAATGTACCACTCTTTCGAGTGTATTTTTCTTAAATCGAGAATTTATATCTATATTATATTATAATACATTTGATAAATACGTGATTATATTTTTATAGGGTTATTGGATTTTAATAATCTAAAGTTTCATTTATTAACCGAGATTAATTTCAATTCAGGAAATGTTTACAGACACACATAACTTTGAGCTTATTTTCCTTCAACAATCCATTACTAACTGAGAATTAACGCTTGTTATTTTTTTGATGAAATGGGGTTAACTTTAAGTCATTTTTCAACTCCGCAGCCTCTCAATCTCTATTAGGTCTTTTTTTCAGTGTCTAGCATCCATACTCACTTGAAATCTATCTTTAACGAGTCAAATGGTTCAAAAGAAGGTAAAGATTGAGGGGTTTTGTAGAAGTTTCAAATTGATGAATCCGACAGTTGATTTCAACTTTCTGCTTAGTGTTTTGACCATATAACTAGTCCACGTCCTAAAAACTAATGGTGTTAACTTTCAGTTAATAATGAATCGTTGCAGAAAAATAAGATCAAAGTTGGGAGTGTCCGTAAATATTTATTGAGTCGGAATTAATCCCATATAAAAGTTAGGATTATTAAAATCCAATAACCTTATTTTTATATCAAATTTTCTTTTAGAGTAAATTACATGGTTAATCCCTATGGTTTCATTAAAATATTGGATTTGATCCCTAATCTTTAAAAGTTTTGGATTTAATCTTTAAACTTTAATTTCTCTTTCTTTTATGGTCCAAAACTTAACCTTTTGTTAAATATAAGAGTTAACTTATGCACATGAGTGGCACCATAACGGTAATTATGTTATTTAATTATACCCTTACTTATTTTAATTTCAGATTACAAAATTTTTCCAAATCCTTCATCGTTCAAAATCCCCGCACCTATTGCCTTTTATCAATTTTAATCACCAGATTAGAAAAAGAAAATCTTCAGTCACGACCTTTTACCCATTTCATTTTCTTCATCCAATTCATTTCGAAGGTTCACCCATGATGCCCACAATCTAAAGAGAGTGGGTAAAATAACCAACTCGAAAATCATTACTAATTCAAATGGAAAGAAATAGTTAAAGTAAAGAAAATAATTAAAATTAAAGTTGCATGAAGTTAAAGTTGCAGGCTGAAACGTGGGATGCATGTTATATGCGTGCTGCATTATTTAGGGTTGTTCTTAATGATATGGATCCACACAGCTGATCCATGAGCGACGCGAGTGACCTGTTTTCTTCAACTGGAGACATAGAATGTTTAGATTGGTGGTTGTGTAGCCCTTATCATATGTCTTTAAGTTTAAAATAAGTAGGGGTCCGATTAAATGCCATAATTACTTTTGGTGTGTGATGCACTCAAAATTATATATATAAAACATATTAATTGCACATTAATTATCTTAGAAACTCTTACTTAAAATTATGATTTGATACTTAAATCATTCATATTATGTTTTCAGGCTTGTAAAAGATCAAGATGAATAAAAGGAGCTTAAACAAAGAGAATGTTGAAGAAAACAAGCTCTGAAATTCAAACATGGGATCATGCCTTACTAACCACGCCCCCATGACCAGCCCAAAACATGTCACCATGCTTAAATTAGCACACCCCCGTGATTGGACATCCGACAGGACCAAAAGTATTGTTCCCAAAAAGTAGTCACGGGGTGTGCCTCATGAGGCACGGGGGTGTGACTACCCCAACACGGGGTCGTACCTCTTGAGGCACGGGGCCGTGCCCCGACAACTTCTGAGCGTACGAGCCGACCAACTTACGTAAGCATTGTACTAACATAGGGCTGTGCTTTTTAGGCACGATGTCGTGCTTAAACATTCCAGAAAGTCTATAAATAGGAGCGTTGAATGGAGATTTTGGGAGGTGAAGTGTTGGTGTTCCTTCTCAGGAATCCAGCCTTTGGAGGTCCTTAAAAGGTTTCAAAGGTCCATTCAACACTTAGTGGAAGCTCGGGATCGTTTAAAATCATCCATAATGAATCACCGGTTTGATTGTATTAACTTATCGATGATTTCATTACTATCTTCTATCTTTGTTGTTATTTTCAAGCTCATTATGAGCTAAACTTCATTTGTTATCCTAATTTAGTGAAACTTTATATAACTTATAATGAATTAATGGTGTGGTTTATATTATGTTAATGTTATGGTGGTCTTAGAAAAACTTTCAATGAGTAGCACCTACATTTGAATGGGAGGTTATAAACTTTTGATTTGTAGTTGTGAGTGTCATACACGGTTGAAAAACATATGATCAACTTTTATTCATGAAACAGGTCTTTATAATAAATCCATAGCTAAGTAACTAGAGATGGTTATTAGAAATCATATCATCTTAACTTTCTGATCATTTACGGGTTCTCTTTTATTAGTCTGAGAAGTCTATAGTAATTGTTATGATTTTCTAAAATTAATGGTATGTTAGAAAAGAACTTGATCAACCCTCTTCTTATATTAAGTTATGCTTTCAGAAATCGTATGTCGAAAAGGTCACAATTGATTTACCTACATTACTAGGGCTTTGACCTAAGCAGTAAATCTTAACCTGACATGGTCCTACTTACTACGCAGCGGATAGACGAGAAATCACGCCAGCTCACATTTATAAACATTAACATAATTACTTTAATCAGTATCTTTAACCACACCACAAATTCATCACAGTTACATAGATGTAATCTAAATTAGAATAACAACCTTACATCACTGAAAGAATCATCAAAAGTTTCGATCTATGTCACACCCCAACCTTGACGGCGGAAACGTAGAGATGTGAGAGTTAAGATCGTTCACAACCACATAACGCTATTTATTAAATCCAAATATATTAATCACAAGTCTCAAAGAAATTAAAATAAGCATAACAAGTCATTTTATTTCATTTATTTATCTAGGTCCATTCCTAGATGTGTAAGCTTCAAAGAGTAGAAATCAAGCTTGAATATTTCCTGAAACATGTTAAAAATAAAAGGTCAACATAAAAATGTTGGTGAGCATTCCATAGTTTTCAATACATAGAATACATAAAAGTTGGCAATTCAAGTCATAAGTTAGTGAATAAAGTGATTAGGGATGTTATGAACAATGCAACAATCAAACCTCGACAAAGTTTTACAAGTCTCAAACGTTTACAAGATTATACGATTAGCTAAGCGTACTTGGATCAACCAAGCAGGCTTGCCTGGCCCATAGATCTATGACTTCGCTAGGCTAGCAATAGTTAATGATTGTACATATAACGCCATAACATGGTAACCATAAAAGTTCAACTAACCACAACTTTACATGATGAATTGCCATAAAGTTTACAAGTCTCAAACAAGTTTATAAGTGCAATAATATAAGTTAACATGTTTCACCCCAAAGTATGAAAATAAGAAAAAAGGGTATGAAAATACTCACATGATCAGATAAGTGTATAGTGGAGATTAGAAATAAGAATGATGTATGTCGTTCCAAGATGAATTGTCACGAGGCACCTAACTATGTATATTTAACAGATTTAAGTTTAATGATAAGCTTACGGATTAGTGAGGACTAGGGTTATAAGTCGAATTTGGGGGGTTTTTATAAATACGTAAAAAAATAAGGAAATATACCATTTCATGTCTTTTAATAGAAATATGTAATTAACCCATTTAACATAACTATTAGGTTTACATATAAAATTTAAATAAACACCTGAAACAACATGATTTAAACGATAATAAATTGGAGGTAATATTTAAATCAAAAAATCATTTTGCTAACCAAGATTTGAAATCCATTTTAATAGAAATAAAACTTAGCATAATCTTCGTAAAAAGGTTTTATTAAAATTTATTTTATTATCTACATTTTAATAAAAATTCCAGAAAATTATTCGGTGTTTATAAAAATATTTAAAGTTTACAAAAACTATTTTTATAATTATTAAAAATTTCCATAATTAAATTAAGGCTTAAAAAGCCTTAAAAAAATAGTTGAGGGACCCGGGTTCGAACCCGGGTCCTCAAGGTTGTAAAGACAGTGACTTAACCAGTGAACCAGGGCCGCGACCTTGGTTTACTTTGGTTTTAAAATGTTTTAAACCCAAATTAGGAGGTTTCCTCCAATCCTCAAGAACCCTAGATCGTTTGTATCCAAATTGAACACCAAATCGTGAATGTTAATGGAATCAAACGTAGGGCTTTTGATCCTTGAATAAAACCGAATGAGTGAGTGGTTTTAATTACCTGAATAGATGCCAAAACGATTAGAACAAGAACAAGGACAGTCGCGATTTGGGGTGCTAGTAGATGGAGTTGATTCTGGATAGTTTTCTTCAATTAAAGCGATTGGGAAGCTTCTAAAGGTGTTGTGGTGTATTAACCCTCTCCCAATTTTGTTCAATAAAGCTTCGAACATGGCTCTCCGATAAGTTGCAGGTCGCGAGTAAAGGTGGAATCAAATGTGATGTTTGTGTGTTTTTCAGACCAAATTGTATTCGATGGAAGATTAGAAACGGTTAAACGATCGTGAATGTGCAATTAATTTGATTATTATAGAGTGTTAATGCTCGAACGGCTTTGAGGTTTAAAGTGTTTCAGTTTTGATTTGTAGAACTTAGCATAACCATTGTTGATCTCGAATTAATCACCTTCCCGAGTTCGAAACATGTCCATGAATTGTTTAGAGGTGCATTGGGGTCGAAATAGAGGCTTGAAAGCCGGTTTTTAACTTGGCCGAAGCTCGCCGGAGCTCGGCCGGAATACCACCGGAAAATCGGGGGAAGAAAAGGGGAAATCCGAATTCTCTTTATTAATTTACACAAATGGTCCCTGTTGTTTCATTTATTAACATTTTATGCAGAAACTTTATATCCAAAGTTTCTAAATTGACAATTAGGCCCCCTTGAACATAATTAAGTTTTAACTTGGTTAATTTCTATAGCTTATTATTATCTTATTACCATTATTATTATTGTTATCATTATTATTATTATTATTATTATTATTATTATTATTATTATTATTATTATTAACATTATTATTAATAGTGTTATTATTATTATAATTTTTAGCTATATTACCACTTTTGTATAATAAAAATAAAAAATTAAATTAAAGACAATAAAGAAATAAGCATGAGTAAACCATAAATTTCATAATGGGCATGAGTAGTCCTTACAAAAACTTAACAAGATTAACTTTTAATTTAACGAAATTACGAGATGTTACAGTCTCCCCAACTTTTAAGAATTTTGTTCCGAAATTAAGAATGAAACTTGAACGAACAGGAGACATATGATGAAAGATAAGTGTACTAACGGACTGTGATTGGCGTTTGATTACGGGTGAGATATTTCGTCTTGCAAATTATAGGATTTTACGGGGTTCTTAACACGAGGCATGCAAATTTGAATTCTTCCAGCGGAAATGCGAGAGTTATCATTGACAAACTAACTCATTGAGATTTGACACATGAAACGTTGGAAAACGATGATGAGTTCCTGAGGTATATTAGACTTATAAGTCACACTACTCTTAACATCTAGAATGAAATTATGTATTAAGGTGATGTCTTGAAGCTAAAGGAAAAAGTCCCATAATTGTATGAAAGTTTGACCGATAGAATTTAAGAATCCCAAGTGCCACTATATATAATGGCACAAGCTTAACGCATATCTTGTGAATATGTGTTGCTCCTTCCGTCAGATTAAGGATGATACGATAAGCTAAGATTTTAAGTTGGGTTCCCAAAGATGAATAGAGGCATTGCTAATGACAAAAAGTGAATCGATCATCAGAATTAACGATCGATGTTTAACGACACACCACGATGACCGACTATTTGAGGTAGGTATGAGTCAATTTCTCGACTCGTTATCTCACATGAGTCAATATGAAATGCGCGAAACTAGCCAATCGGTCAATAATGCACCAAATGACATCAAGAAATACAAGGCAATTTGAACATATACCAAGCTGTGTCCCATTTTCCTTTATGTCAAACCATGAATACTAATCGCAGAAATTCACAATCCTTTTTGCCCACATTGGGATGAATGTAATAACAAGTCTTGTGAGTCGTAATCCAGATAGAGGTTTAAAGATTTTTGAGATTAGGAGTTCAAAGATTAATCAAATAACGAGTATTGCATTTTTAATTATGGGTAAGGAATGGAACAAAGATATCATTCATGATCGGATCAGAATTTAAATAATTCAGAATATCGACGATAAGGACGATCACAAATAGTTTTCCAGGTACGGCTTGCACACGCGGTCCATCAAACCCGTGAACATAACCGTACGTCGGTATAACCAGAAAAACATGACATAGATTTATGATGACTTCATCTTGTACGAAAGATCATTTTAGGAGAGTTATCACCGTGCAATTAAGTGTTGATGATAACCCGAAGAAGAATCGTTAAGTAAGAAGTAAAAGATTCCATAAAGCTAGATAGAAGCGACAAATCAAAACCTAACAGCGTGAGAAGAGAAATCGATTTAAAATTTAGATGTCCCAGCCTTGGAGCTAGGGTTACCCTAAAGTGACAACGACCTCTTTTGAGTTCAAGATTCATTCTTTAGCTTGATTAGCTGGAACACTATCATTGATAAATCAGATAACGGTGTTCACCCTTCAAGTTATTACATGTTTCTTGTCAATTGAAATCTTAAAACCTTGTTAAGTTTGAGATCAAGGAATAGGGATAGTCACCAAGATGTGGTTATCACTCCTAGCTTGGTGATTTATTTCCCAAGGTGTGACTCTTAAGTACCAAGCGAGAGTTTGATCCTAACTCATTGTTAAGGATCCACAAGAATAAAACAAGGTAACTTACCATTAAGGTAAGGATAATCACTCCTATCTTAACGGTAAAGTTTAATAGAAACAAAATAGCAAGATGAAAGACTTCCTCAAAGTATAGAATTCATTCGTACTTTGATGAGGTCATTTCATTTGAGGAAAATACCATCCATAAAATTTTAAACGGGTGAAACTATCATCAAGGTATGGATTTCACGCCTATCTTGATGATTGAATTTCATAATAACAAGAAAACAATCGAGAATTGACATTGGTCACCAAAGTACGGTATTCAATCCTATTTTGATGATGTTATTTCATTCGTGAAATACGAGTTCCAAAGGAAAATGATTGAAATCTGTCCTCAAAACAAGGAAATCACCCCGATTCAGAGGATGGGATTTCATAAAACACATTACAGAAAAATCGAAAACCATCATCGAGATACGAAATTTTACTCCTATTTCAAGGAGGTATGCGAATTCGTAAGAACAAGAAGGAGAAATGGTCATCAAGGTAAGAGGTTCACTTCTGTCTTGATGATGCAATTTCATAAGAACAATAATGACGAATGGATAATCATCACCAAGGTAAGGGAGTCACCCCTGTTTTGATAAGATAGAATCATTTAGGAGATACGAGTGTCTTTAATCATAAGTTGACTTGCGGACTCTTGCATTGCCCATGATGCAAAACGGTTAGAAGATTTTACAAAGCTCGACTTAGCAAACGAAGAAATTATTGGCTAGAAAATCAGAAACTTTAGATTACATCGACGTAACAAGAACAGAAAATCATGCTTGCTAGGATTAAAGTTAATGTTCAGGATAACAGAGTCAATCGTGATAGGTGCTTAAATCTTGAATGGTTTAAGTCAGGAAGACAAGATCAATGACAGATATGATTCAACACAACAATGAGATGTAATCGTTCGGTTCAAAATAAAAGGAAAATGCGTTAACTTCTCAAAGTGTTACGTCAACCACAACTTTACGAAAAACACGCGTACCTATAAGCGAACACCCATCTCATGAGCTTCAGGTCAGATAAACTGATGTATTGCAAAATACATCGGTTATTCATGCATATTTTGTTTAGTTTTTATTTGTTTAGCGTCGTTTTCCTTTAGAATAGATAAACTTTTGTTTTTATTTTATTTTGCAGGCCTTGTGGGTTAAAAAGAGCCTAAATAAACGGAAATACAAGAAGAAACGAGTCGCGAAGCGATACGCGAGATCACAAGCTGAAAGGAAGTCAATATCTGAAACTAGGATCAGCTGGCGGGCCGCGACCCGTTTTACATATCCTCTCGCGCCCCGCGAGAGAGTGTGCGAGAAGTGGGTGTTTGCTTTAACAAGGTGGCGGGTGGCGATCGGAATTATAAAGCCTCTCGCTCCCCGCGAGAGGCCCGTATCTGCAGAAAGGTCGTAATTTTCTTGTTTTTAACCTACTTAAGCCCTATTGAAGAGGAGAAGAACGTGAATCACGAAGGAGGCAGTTCTTGGACGATTGGGAGAGCAAAAATTGAGTCATTTTGAAGTATTCGGAGCATCCGGTTCGAAGATTGAAGGCAAGGAAGCATTCGGGTCGACCTCGTGACGTTCGGGTGTCTTTATTTTCATTCTCTTTTCGTCTTAGATGTTTCGTTTCATTGTTTCAACTTTACTTTTGATTGAAACCGCAATTATGAGCGGCTAGACACTTTGTTACTACCTAGATTGGATGAGTGATTGTTAAAGTTATGATTTTTATGGGATTCTTATGAAAACCTTGGTAGTCTTTGAATTGTAAGAATAGTTGGCTCTTTAATTGAATGCATATGAGTATTTGAATGGGTTTGGTTGTCGTTTATTTGCTTTACATAACTCTTGGTGACGGTCTTTATCACATAATAGAGTTGTGTTAGGTCTTGAGTTTTGGTGATTGTCTATGTCACATAATAAATTTAGGATCTTTAATGTTGAATGTACAATAGACTTTAAAAGCAATTAATCGGTAATCTTACTAATTCAAGTGTTTTGCTAATCTCATAATCTGTGAGGTGCGAGTTTATTGGTAGATCTAAGTCATTAAGCTGCAAGGCAGGAGTATCTGTGAGGGAGTGGCCTTTTGACTAATGTCTAGCAAGTTCAATTAATAGAGTTCAACTTACCTTGATTTAGATCCCGTGAAGGAGTGAATCACATAGGTACTTTCATAGACCCATTAGACATCTCGTGAGAGTGAGTCTAGCATCCGGTAGTTACACTAATCTTAGGATGTCACTTTAGTACTCTTGAGAGTGATTAGGAGGCTTTAGGCGTCCCAAAAGGTGAAAACTTTAAGATCCCGGTTCCCCAAAGTTTATAATTTCCCAAACCAATCATCTCTAAACAAAATCAGGATTCCAATCTAGGTAGTGCCTTTCTATCATCCAAGTTAAGTTGTTCTTAATTCGTGCCTTTAGTTATTTCTAGTTTTCAATTACTTGTCTTTTGTAGGAATTGTTAGACAACCCCCCTTTTTCAAGAACAAAACAAACAGTCCGTGTCTTTTTAGACTAGATCGAGTTAATTATTGCAATACATTAGAGTCTTGTGGATTCGATATCCGGACTTACTTTAGCTATACTAGAGTCGACCGGTACACTTGCCGGTAGTAGTTTAGTGTCATTTAGTAAGTCTAGAGTATTACTTAGTGTCTAGAATAGGGTTAATTTAAGTCGTTTTTACTAAATTACTTTCTTCACATCATAAACGGATCCAACGGTCGAATCAGATTTATGTGTATACCTTTCCTAGACAAAGTATCACGAGATGCAGGTATTCCACCTTTCGGCATTGCATGATTGCAGCTGTGGGACACACTTTAAGGACATTTGAAAACCCTAAGTAACAATTTAAAGTTTTGAAAATCATTCGGTTTAGACGATCAATATCTTTGGATATATTAAGACCCATGTACACATTGGTCAAGGTATAAAGATAGTTACATAAGGCGCACAACGTATAACGATGTTTAATCGTAGGAATTGAGGAGCATAACGAGTTGAATATTACCGAGAGCATTCTATAAAATGGGAACGAGAAGATATTAGAGTTTTGGATGATAAACCAGTCCAAGGAATCAAGGATTTTTTTTTTGATATTTAAATACAAATAGGATGGCTCCATTTGGTAACGCATTACCATTTGGAAACGTCGACACGTCGAGGTGAGTTGACCCAATTGCCTTAGAAACTTGTGTATGTTGACCATAGTTTATCACTCATTTCAGAAATCCCCAGGTAAGCATAATTGGTCTCGCAATGAGATATATACGATATGCTTGCCTTAGCCCGAAGGCCTTTTGCCAGGAAATCCAGAATACAGGTGTCTATGGTCACACAAATTTCTTAGATTCATGAAATCAAAACCTTGATGAGATTTTTATAGATTAGACATAGAGTCTAAGGAATTAAACCCACGATAATAAGTGTAGATCCCACATGTCGTCGAGAATAAGTTTAGGAAATTTCATTTGTCGGGGAGAATCAAAGAGTCAAAGTTAAGTCTAGGGAGATAAGTAACAAAGTTTAAGAATACATAAGGCAATCATATGCTAAGGCATCAAGTTGCAGATAAGAAAGCGTAACATTATGTGGCATGCAAAACATATGTGTATCTACAAGAATATATATATATATATATATATATATATATATATATATATAATGCTATAAGGTTTATGCATAAGCTATAGTCTAGGTCACCATTTCTAATAACCTAAATCCCTATAGTTATGGGCTCTGATACCAATCTGTCACACCCCAACCTTGACGGCGGAAACGTCGAGATGTGAGAGTTAAGATCGTTCACAGCCACATAACGCTATTTATTAAATCCAAATATATTAATCATAAGTTCCAATTGTATCATTACAATCATAAGTCTCAAAGAAATTAAAATAAACATAACAAGTCATTTTATTTCATTTATTTATCTAGGTCCATTCCTAGATGTGTAAGCTTCAAAGAGTAGAAATCAAGCTTGAGTATTTTCTGAAACATGTTAAAAATAAAAGGTCAACATAAAAATGTTGGTGAGCATTCCATAGTTTTCAATATATAGAATACATAAAAGTTGGCAATTCAAGTCATAAGTTAGTGAATAAAGTGATCAGGGATGTTATGAACAATGCAACAATCAAACCTCGACAAAGTTTTACAAGTCTCAAACGTTTACAAGATTATACGATTAGCTAAGTGTACGTGGATCAACCAAGCAGGCTTGTCTCGCCATAGATCTATGACTTCGCTAGGCTAGCAATAGTTAATGATTGTACATATAATGCCATAACATGGTAACCACAAAAGTTCAACTAACCACAACTTTACATGATAAATTGTCATAAAGTTTACAAGTCTCAAACAAGTTTACAAGTGTAATAATATAAGTTAACATGTTTCACCCCAAAGTGTGAAAATAAGAAAAAGGGGTATGAAAATACTCACATGATCAGATAAGTGTATAGTGGAGATTAGAAATAAGAATGATGTATGTCGTTCCAAGATGAATTGTCACGAGACACCTAAGTATGTATATTTAACAGATTTAAGTTTAATGATAAGCTTACGGATTAGTGAGGACTAGGGTTCTAAGTCGAATTTGGGGGGTTTTTATAAATACGTAAAAAAATAAGGAAATATACCATTTCATGTCTTTTAATAGAAATATGTAATTAACCCATTTAACATAACTATTAGGTTTACATATAAAATTTAAATAAACATCTGAAACAACATGATTTAAACGACAATAAATTGGAGGTAATATTTAAATCAAAATCATTTTGCTAACCTAGATTTGAAATCCATTTTAATAGGAATAAAACTTAGAATAATCTTCGTAAAAGGTTTTATTAAAATTTATTTTATTATCTACATTTTAATAAAAATTCTAGAAAATTATTCGGTGTTTATAAAAATATTTAAAGTTTACAAAAACTATTTTTATAATTATTAAAAATTTTCCATAATTAAATTAAGGCTTAAAAAACCTTAAAAAATAGTTGAGGGAGCCCGGGTTCGAACCCGGGACCTCAAGGTTGTAAAGACAGTAACTTAACCAGTGAACCAGAGCCGCGGCCTTGGTTTACTTTGGTTTTAAAATGTTTTAAACCCAAATTAGGAGGTTTCCTCCAATCCTAAGAACCCTAGATCGTTTGTATTCAAATTGAACACCAAATCGTGAATATTAATGGAATCAAACTTAGGGCTTTTGATCCTTGAATAAAACCGAATGAGTGAGTGGTTTTAATTACCTAAATAGATGCCAAAACGATTAGAACAAGAACAAGGACAGTCGCGATTTATATAAGCAATTCTTTGCTGTCTCAAATGTTTATATAAGCATTATTTTTTTTTTGAAAAATTATATAAGCATTATTTAAGCGATCAAAATGCATGTATGATATTAAGCATATGTTTATTATCTTGATCTGATACCATCTGGATACTTACCTTCATTTTATTATAATTTATAACATAACGTATGAAAAACAATTGCAATCTCAAATCGTACAACCAATCATATCAAATAAAAAAAGGTTTAAGTAGAAACTTTATTTTAAACTAAAACGTATCATTAAAAACACGATAAAATAAACTGGTTAAAAGTCTTCAGTTTTGTTTTTTCTCGTCCGTTTTTAATATTATATTAAAAAAAAGTAAATTAAAATAAGCATTAAAGTGATTATATATATGTATATGTATGTATCATGAATAAAACATTAGAAATGATTAATAATAAAAAAACACCCTAATCAATTACATAATATGAAAAATGCAACTGATATCACTATTCAATGAATAGTAATACAGTGCTTCCCCTTCTTCTTCTTCAAGGGCTCTCCACTGCCATTCATCTCCACTGCCCATCTTTGGTCTTTCATCCTTCACGTCGCCGGCGATCACCACCACCACCACCACATCCATCTCCACCACCGTAACATCTACAATGGAATCCCTCTCCTCCGTCTCCACCTCCATCGTCTTCCTCCCCAAACCCCCTTCCACCAAGATCGTAGGCCTCTCTGCCCAAACTCTCCTCAAAGCCCTAACGAACCACAACCTCATCGATCCGGCATCGCATCGCCTCGAAGACATCGACGCCTGTTCCCTTAATTCCAACACAGATTCAGTGTTGTTGTTGTTGGATCTCACACTCGATTCCTAGGGTTTCAGAGGCTAGATCACTGATTCAACGCTCAATTCCAATCTCTTATAACTATGGTGAGCTTTCCTTAAACCTACTT
Organism: Flaveria linearis; assembly: GCA_024085815.1. Lineage (NCBI taxonomy): Eukaryota > Viridiplantae > Streptophyta > Magnoliopsida > Asterales > Asteraceae > Flaveria > Flaveria linearis. The sequence goes on along the minus strand of JABSNV010000063.1, from coordinate 102,069 downwards.
GATGTTTAGATCCGGATTTGAAGTTTGAATCGTTGATGAATTGACGTTTGATCGCTGTTGAGTCACATTCCTGATGTTGAATTTTGATTTGAGTGTTTTATGTTTACTAACTGGAACTTTGAATTTGATGCTGGTTTGTTGCTCTGTGGCAACCTCTCAGGCTCGATATCAACGTACTGCTGGTTGTTTCAGTTTGTTTTGCTGTTTGTTATATGGCATTAAGTTGATGATGAATTGCTGATTTGAAATTTTTATTTACTTTTTTGGCAGAGGAAGCTTGCTCAGAGATCGGAAAGAGTAAAGTCAGTTGACTTGCATCCGACGGAACCATGGTAATGATGTGTCTTTTTGTAGTATGTATGTTAATCAGTTGGTGATTGGTATCTTCCTCTTATGATATTGCATGCATTGATGGGCAATGGTTATAGTGTTATACCTTACATGTTGTTTTGATTCATATAACGTTGAACCTCAATGGTAAGGGTGGGGGGAAGTAAACTGGAAAATTGCTCCCAAGAAGCCTGGTTGTAAGAATGACTTTGTGCTGGTAAAACCCCTCTTTTAATTTAACTGAATTGATAGATTCAGTGTGAGATTATAGTTCTGTACCTCTGTTTCATGATTTGAAGTATGTTATAATATCCTTATGTACTATAGCTTTACTAACTGGTAGCATAGAATTTGAAGTATGAAGCTGGAATTGGATCTCATTTTGATTATTTTTGAATCCATTATGATCGAATTTGACCTTGAATTTCAATGCAAGCAAGAATTTGACCTTGAATTTCGGTGCAAGCAAGTTGAGCCACTTTTGATTTCTTTGAATTTTGATCTTGATAGGTGAAAGTTCAAACTTGGGTAGATGGGGTAGAAAGTATTAAGTTTGTTGGCGTTGGTGCTAGATTCGGGACTGCGATTGTATCTAAGGAGAAAAATGCAAACCGAACTCACGTTACTCAATCGGACCCTCGCGATTGTTGTAGTCCACCAAAGAAGAAGGTCCTTTTCACAACTTTTAATAGTATAGACGGAGAATATTTTATGACAAAGATCAATGTTAGTTCTTGTAAACGATTTATTAGTCGTGACTACTAATGTAGTTCTGTTATGGCAGCTTACTGGTGATGTCATCATGGTGACCCGGGGTCATTGCAAATTCACAACAAAGGCAAACATTGCGCAAGATGCTGGTGCTTCAGCAGTACTTATAATAAATAACCAAAGAGGTAAACAACTGCTTACTTACCTCTACAAAAGTTGATTGTTTGATCTTAAGTAATTAGAAATTAGAATCATAATCGGTTTTAGCCAAAGACTAAAAACTTAAGTAGCAGTGGTCACTTAGACATGCATCCAAATTCCCTTATCGTATTGACTTATTTCCACAAGCAGACAAGCTTTTTTAAGTCAACTTTGCTACACAATAGTTTCTATTGTTTGCAAACAGTCCAGAGTCATACTTTAATCATTTGATTATTTAATCTAACATCTTTTTTCCTTCATTTTTGTAATTATTCAGAACTCTACAAGATGGTCTGTGAACCTGATGAAACTAATCTAGACATACACATACCAACGGTTATGCTTCCACAAGATGCTGGTGTGGAGTTGGAGAGAATGTTGTTGAATCGTTCATCAAGTAAGTTCTTTTTAGAGGTGGCAGATACAATCATGTTGAGTAACCAGTCAAAACAGGAAACCTTTTTTGTTTCATAAAATAAAGTGATATAAGAGGCTAACACACTTGAGCAACATTTGACCCATTAGAGATTAAACATAACAATTGACCCATTTTCGGTTGAAATTGACAACGGTGTTTATGAGTCGATAATGATGACGACACGTCATCTGAGATCTGTGTGCCTCTGTTACTTTTAGTTGATTGTTCGAAATTGTTGAGGTGTTATTTTTGTATGCTTCGGGTTTCTTGGTTATTGCTATGATGACTGTAGCTGAGTGGTTAATTGGCGTGGCATACTCGGTGACGGCAGGTGTGGTGTTCTACACCTGCAACCTGTGTTGCAGCCATGCTAACCGAAACCCAGATCTGAGCCAAAAAATTATTTTTTAGAAACCAAACGTTAACTTGAGATCAATAATCATGTTCGCTTATGTCTTTTATTTAGAACAAAGTCCGCCTTTCTTAAAAAAGGACATGATGGTCGAAACAATATGCATTTATCTGAGCCTTGGTTTGATTTTTTCAGTTTTAAAGACGCGCAACGCGCGTCTGTGTATCATCCCTAGTTTCTTGAATTGTGTACGAATCTTCTTATGTCGCTTGAAGCCGGTCTTTGGTGCATATTAAACTCTCAACAATCATAGGAGTTAAAAGAACTCCTAAACTAATAAAAAACCCTCTCACGTGTTAAAATTTAATTTAGAAGCCATCATTGACACAAAAATAATAAGTCTGTCTCTAGCTATTATGAACTGGAAATGTTAGGGGTTGTTTGATTGTGCTTACCCAGTATGAGCTGACTGAGTCAAAAGATCTGACTGAGTCATACATCTGACTGAAACTTTGGTGTTTGATTATGTATCTGACTGACTCTGCTGACTGAAACTTGCCTTTGTATTTTAACCAATATCATACCGAACCGAACCAAACTTCTTACGCAATCATGAAATACACACATCTAAACATCGCCTCAAATATACAAGAAATAACTAGAAATTGAGCAAATTAGCAACTAATCATAAGATCAAGAACTATAATCAAACGTAACAACAAAGATGGCGGTTCAATAATGAAGTAGTAGGTACTTTACCTCGGGAGGAAACCACCAGGGGCACGACGGGGGCAGGGGCGCGACGGGTTTGTGGAAGGGCGGCAGGGGCGCGACGGGGGCAGGGGAAGGGCGACAGGGGGCGCGACGGAGGCAGGGGAAGGGCGACAGGGGGCGCGACGGAGGCAGGGGAAGGGCGACAGGGGCGCGACGGAGGCCCTTCTTTCCGGGTCAGATAGGTAGAAGGGGAGGACCCGGTCAGCCCTTCTTTCCGGGTCAGAGGTCCCGGTCAGCTAAATCAAACGCACTGACTGGCTGACCGGGTCAACCATTCAGTGCTAGTCAGTGGTCAGAAGCGTGCTCAGACGAATCAAACTAGACCTTAGACTATTAACTTTTCAACATTCGAAAACATTAAAGATCTTTAAATCTTTTTCTAATACTTTCTTTCAAATAATTATTTAATTTCATCAATAAATTCAACATTAGGTGTTCTCATCTTTTCATTTAGTTTGTTTTTAAATTATGATTTTGATGTCATATCCTCTCGGTTGGTGGTTTCTTAATATTGATGAACTTGAAGACTAAAATGCACAAGAGATTGAGGAGTGAATTTTGACATATTCGTTGTATAATTCAGATAAAGGATCCATAAATCTTTTTAGGATTAGTTACATATATGCTTCTAAAAACTTTAAAAAATTATATATACCCAAATAAAATTTCAAATATCATACATGTTCTTATAAAACTTCTCAAATATCATATATACCCTTGAAAACATTTCAAATATCATATATATCCTTCAAAAAGTTTCAAATATCGTATATACCTCTAGAAAACTATTTGAATATAAAATGTATCTCTAGAAAATCTCAAATATCAAAATATTCAAACTAAATTCAAAATAAATTTACCCTTAGAATCTTGCTAATATCATATACTAGGTTAAAGCCCGTGTGATACACATGTGATTTAAACAACGACTTTCATTAAACATTGATTACATAATAAATCATATATAAAATTCGAAGTATGAAAATAGAATTAAAATAGCATTCATACTCTCAAAAACTTTCTCATAGATGTCTAAACACCTGTTTGTATACAACGTTTTGTGTGTCTCGCTGGTAATGTTACCAATTTGATCTAAAATGAGTAATTTTACACCGTCTGTAATCTTCACATTTGACAAAGTCACATATAACTGTCCATGAGCAAAAACTGGTCTTTTAAATACAAACAAACTTTTGACAATAATTATCCCTAACTCTTGTTAATCGTCATTGCAAAATAAACAGTTAGAAGAAATTGTCTTCTTTTGAATTTGAAAGGGATTATTTATCGGATGGCACAATATTAATTCTTGAAATAAATGTTAGGCATCCAATATTACTTTCAGATATTATCTCAACTTCAATAACCCGTTTCTCAAATAGAAATTTGTAGGCGAGTACCATTGCAAAGACCATTTTGTTGGTCGATGCTACGTAGAAGCAGAACAGGAACTCCAACTTTTAATACTAACTTGTGATTTGGCAATCCGGATATTTTAAGGCTATTTAGAAAATAAGGAGAGTGCAAATTTTCCTATAACGGGATATTAAAATGTTTCATTTGACATATGTTATCCGAAGTAGATACTTTATCTTATCACCAGGGAAAAGTGAAATCAGATTATTGTTAATTTCATGAACTGTGACATCTCACGATATCAAGCAAAGAACATTATGGGTCTATTTTCACATTGTTCTACCTCATAAAGTTTCACGTGCGTGTGATAGCTCAGATGATACAGATGGTTTCATGGTCACCTTCTGATGAACAAAAGTGCTAGAAACATTCAAGATATTCCCAAATCAGAAAGGAAACCTAAGATTCTTCTTGTTAAAATCATGTGGTGAATGTAATGGTGTGTGACATCTGTCACTAACCGGTACGTCAGTTAGCATTAAGCTCGTTAACTCACCGTGTGTAGTCTATTTATCGGTTTGACCAAATTCCCCGTATACTTGGTTGTTAACCCCGGTGTTTCAATTTTTGGGACGAAAATTCCTTCAACAAGGGGATAATATGACAACCCGAGTTTTCGGTTAAAATTATTAAACTAACTTTCACCGATTATCGCCAATTTAATCCATTTTACTATTATTTAAGAATAATAATAATAGTACTACTACTACTAATAATAATAATAGTAATAATAATAATAATAATAACAACAAAATTTTTTTATAAGATTAAAAAGCTTAAGGGGTTAAAATATAAATTTTAAAACTTGTTTTAAAATGTTTCTGCATGAAATGTTAAGGGCACAAAACCACAGGGACCATTTGTGAAATTAACCAAAACCGACCCCCCTTTCCCCCCTTAATTCCGGCCGACCCTCCGGCCACCGCCGGAGCGGCTCCGGCGACCCCCCTAAACGCCAAAATAAAGTGGTTTTGACCTAACTAAAGTTACCGACACATTCCCGTGGTGGAGTCGAACGTGAGTCACCATTCAATTGAATAATACAAGTGCAAACACCACTAAACCGACTATCTCCATTGTCGGCCAAACAAGCAATCCACAATCGCCACTAACAGCTAAAATAATTCAATTAATCGTGTATATAAGACCCCATAACTATTCCTAATAGAATGCAACTTTCAATCGCATTTGAAACAAACTTAAACACCTCCATTAATCACCACCCTCGACCGCGACCTGCAACCTACTCGAACACCACTCTCCGGCCTTCCTAACTAGCAATTAACAGAGGGTTTTGATACTTAGCATCATTAAAAACTTCCTGTTCAAGGAATTGAATTATAATCACTGATTTGGTCATAAATCGAACCTCAAGAAGTCGCGAACTGTTCTTCGTGGGTTAATCATCAAATCGACATAAATCTGGTAATTAAACACACCTACACGCTCGATTTTAAGTGGGGATTAAAAGCCCCATGGATTCGGTTGGTATTAACATCGAATTGGGGATCAATTTGAACCAAATCAAACCTAGGGTTCATACGGGAATTGGGTTGGATTGTGGCTGTGTTTAAAAGATTTGGAACCCAGGGATAATCGCGGCTTAGGCCCTTGTTCCACTGGTTCCTGCGCTCTATCTCAAACAGAAGGTCCCGGGTTCGACCCCGGGCCACTACAACTATTTTTTTTAAAGCCTTTTGAGCTTCTAAAAATTATACAAAAATTTCTAAAAATCATAAAAATAATTTTATAAACTATTCTTATTTAAAAGGTTACATAAATATTTCCTGTGAATTTATTTTATTTAAAAACCTTAATAACTTTTATAAATTATTATCTACAAACAACCATTTTTATAAAATGAACACAAGACCGTGTTTAATTAAAGAATAACCGTGGAAATTGTAGAAATTATACAATTTGTAATTTCATAATTATTTACGAGTTACTTCTTATAAAATTATACTTTAATTAATTAAAATTAAATATATAAATCACAAAGTTTATAATTAAACTTAGATATATAAAACCGATCGTGTGCGGCAAACCCAAATCGACTCAAATCCAACCAAATATATCTATTCGTATTGCACATATTTTAAAGACATAATTACCACTAATAATAGGTATTGCTCGTGTTTGATCGTGCATTGTCTTATTCTTTGAAGTTCTTGTTCATTTCATTGCATCAAGGTGAGTTTACAGCCCCACTTTTACTTATATACTCTTTTGGGGGAGAGAAACATGCTGATTTCAAAAACGTTACATTACATTGGATTTTTGTAATACTGCATATACTTGATACTATGGTGTATACTTGCCCAACGGACCGTTAATATGGACTTAACGAGGTAATTGTTAGTAGTACTACTGGGATTGACATACCCCACCCGGGCTAGTCGCGCTAGCACAGCGTTCGTCAAACGGGTGAACGGTTAACCTAATTACAAGTGTTGTGGTGTGATCCACATCCGGGCCTGGTTTATTATTTGATTACATGTCAGTTCGGCCGCGCCTTCATACACATAGTGATCATTATGGACTAGCTACCCATTATATGCTTTAATTACATAATCCGGGAATTTCATTATACTTATCGGATTAATAAATCCGGGAATTTCATTATACTTATCGGATTAATAAATCCGGAAATTTCATTATACTTATCGGATTAATAAATCCGGGGATTTCATTATACTTACCGGATTAATAAATCCGGGGATTTCATTATACTTACCGGATTAATAAATCCGGGGATTTCATTATACTTATCGGATTAATAAATCCGGGGATTTCATTATACTTGACGGATTACATAATCCGGGAAATTACATACTTGACGGATTACATAATCCGGGGATTACATACTTGACGGATTACATAATCCGGGGATTACATACTTGACGGATTACATAATCCGGGAATTACATACTTGACAGATTACATAATCCGGGAACTTCATTACTAATAATTACTTTTTTCTGATAAACCTGTGAACTCACCAGTCTTGTACTGAGATTTTTGCATGTTTTCTCTCAGGACATTGATGTGGCACGTTTAGGAGCACAGCATCTACAGCATGTCATTCTGTATTCACCACAAACTGTTTTCAAGATTTAATTTGCATTTACCTTACATAAACTGGATTGGACACGTGTTTGTGTGTTTCAAAACTATTGTTAAATGTTTCACTGTATTCGCTTCCGCACTACTTAAATACATTTGGTCTGTTTCATTAAAATTAAGCAACTTATATGATTTGTAATTATCGAGTCGTTTGGTGTAACTGATGCTTATCTGAGATCCTGGTTATGTCACACGTCTGACGGTAAAACCCCGTACGTGGAAAATGAGGGTGTGACATGAACGACCTCATTTTTTGGTGTAAAAATTGCTCTCTCATAAAAGTACTTTTTGTCTTTGTAGTTCTCTAACATGGATGGATAAACAAATTGAATTAAACTTGCTAAAAGATTGATCGATTTGTTGATGAGGAGTTCATGAGATATAGTAATAATTGTCTCACCATCGTTATAACCACCGATATTACATTCTTCTATATTAAGAAGCCATGTAGCAAATTGTTCAATTCCTTTAATGTCAACACCTTGTCCCTTGGCTTTGATAATTTGATAAATATATTATAATTGGATCAATTAATTATACGGTAAGAAATCAAAATTGGTAAATAAAAAAATTCATAAAATAAAAATCTACTAAATTAAAGGAGATTATTTTAGAAAACAATATAGAAACAGAGGAAAATTTATAGATTCTTAACACATAATATAAAAGGTTAATTGGAATTTGATGAATAATACCGTAGAAATTGAATTAATATATGGTTAAATGGAATTTTTATGACATAATATAAAAAGGTTAAATGGAAGCCATAAATTATAATTTAAATCACTATGTAAGTATGATCATATATTTAAATTAAATGTCTAGTATGGTAAACATTTTATATATTAAAAAACTAAAAATAAAGATGGTGTAAGAGTGTGACACGTGTCAAATTGGTGGTTTAAGAGAATGACATGTGGCTCTAAAAACCTTATTTTATTAGAGTCTACAGATACCCAAACTCAAAATGAAATATCATATATAACCTAGATTAATAATTAAAGTAACATATCTATTAGTTTTAGTTTATCCATTAAAAAAATTCATAATATAACAATTTAATTTATTTTTCTCAAACCATCAAATTTCAATTTACTAATTTTATTTTGTTATTAATTATCATTATTGTTAATACTATTTTTGTTAATTATGATGAATATATTTACTAAAAATCATTTACTTTTGTATTAGACATTTAGACTATAATATTTTATCTTGAAATTCTACTAGAGTTTTGTAATTTAATTATAATTTAAAATTATATTTGAGAAACTTAAGAAACCTGATACGTTAAAATCTCATATACCTGCCTGAAACCTAAAAAAATTAAGCAATTTAAGATTGTTTAAATAAACTTTGGTTCCACCTTGACCGCATTAATATCTAAGTTTTTTACAAAAATAAGAAAATAATGCTAAATATAAATTTTAAAGTTAGAAAATTATGAGTAACACAGAAAATTTTAAATTCTTTTTAACGAAATAAATTAAGATAATATGATATTTTACTTACAAAAATGAATTCTTATTCAAAAAGATTATAAATATGAGTATATGTGATACTTTAAATTTGGTTGGGCATATATAATATTTAAAAAGTTTTGTAAAGGTATATATGATATTTAGGAAGTTTTTAGGGGTGTGTGTGTATATATATATATGTATATATATATATATATGATATTTAAGTATCTTATTTTAGTTAGTTATTAGAATTTACTATATAATAAGAAGATTTCAATGTATTTCATTATAATAAATATACGCCGGCCAAACATAAAAAGAAATTACAATCACATGTACTTTAATATGTAATTTTCAATCATTTATTTATTGTCTCTATAAGGCAATCTTTTACATTAGATCAATAGAAACCTTCAAATGTTTAAAGTAAGATACGGAGACAATAAAAAATGAAAAAGGTCTTCAGTTTAAGTCTCGCATTGAACAAAATTGTTCAGGATTAAGCCAAAAACTTTTCGAGTAATGTGTATTTTTTCTAAGGGTGAGGCTCTGGCTGAAAACTGATAGGTGAGTCACGATTAAAATAGGACATATTCTTAAAAACAAAGTCGTACATTTATTGTTAACAAAAAAAATCCTATGAAAACCTACTAGTGACGGTTAAGGTGAGAGTGAGAATAAGTGATTAATAAGGCTGTCAATAGCATGAGAGGTGCAATAATGCAGAAAATATAATAAGCACATTTTAGGCTTATGTAGAGGCGACGTGACAAGCTTCGGTTAGACGAGTTTGAGTCGTGTAAACCTTCATATTTCCAAGACAAAATGAGAATTATAATAATAGATAATGCATAAGAAACACCAGAGGTAATGAAAAATGGATTTGTAGGTGAAATACGATTGAGTTGTCTCCCTACAAAACATATTGTCAAAAACGTTGGATATAGCACAAGCAGATAAGCAACATCCTTAGGGTCTGAGTTATCTTGTAACCTGATAATATAAGAACATATTAAAAAACAAATTATTTCATACTTTAATACACCCAATAATCAAAGCCAAAATTTATCTCACACGGATATCAACTTATTTAACTTGTCCAAATTACTCATCTTAGCGATTAAGTTAGAAAAATATATAAATATTTGTTTAAAGATGAGAATATATATATGTTAATTTTAAAAGGTGATCAATATACATATCATGAGGCGAAAAGTAATAAATGATTTATTTAAAATGTTTGATTAGTAGCAAATGTTGAGTTTTAAAATTAAGAAGTGTGAATCGTGAACTATCTCGGATCAAACGATGAGAAAACTGTCACAAATATCACCAAATTCAAATTAGCTTCATTGTGTTATTTAATTTTAAAATAAAATAAAAAGGGATAATATATATAGGGAACCATGCGCATATTCAACTAAATGTAAAGAATAAAACAAATTAAACTCCCTTTGAACACCAATACTGTCTAGGTTTATTATTTTAAAACAGCTTGAATAATTCAAAAGGCACAAGTAAAATGCAATTGTACTTACTGTGCAGTGTTATTTTGTATATTTGCCATGCTTTTGATTATACCTTAGATGTATTGAGTTCGATCTATATAAATAGAACGTAAATTGAACTTTATTCATTTATTTTTTAAATAATGTTTAGATTTTCATAATTAAAAGATTTAATAAAAGAATATTCATATCGCTAAAACTCATAAATTTATTTGATAACACAATATTTCTTGAAGCTCTTATTGTACTAAGTACTAACTACCAAGTCATGCGTGCGTTTTACATACTCAAACCAGGTTCATTAGCCATCTCCCCTGGTCCATTAACTAAGCTCAACCCATAATTGCAATCTCCCAAATGTTATTAGGGAGATTTAATTACAACAAAAACATAAAAATAAAAATAAAATAAAAATAATCAAATCAAATCCTTTCGAGATAATTGAATAATAAAGTAAATTATTGTTATGTGAACTAAATCAATTGAGTAATAACGTGTTGTTTAAGAAATTACTTTGTAAATGAAGAAAAATGCCAAATTTATCACCTTTTTGTAAAGTTATCGGGCTTTTAACCGAAAAATGTTTTCAATTAGTAGTAGACAAGTAAGAATGGATAGTATATAAAGATTAATAGCATTTTGAGGGATTTATGGGACAGGTTAAAGTGACCCATATGTAATTACATGTGTTATTGGAGTTTATAACGCTATGATTTATAATGTAAATCTTAGTTGAAATGTACCACTCTTTCGAGTGTGTTTTGTTAAATTGAGAATCTATATCTATATTATATTATAATACATTTGATAAATACGTGATTATATTTTTATAGGGTTATTGGATTTTAATAATCCCAAGTTTCATTTATTAACCGAGATTAATTCTAATTCAGGAAATGTTTACAGACACTCCTAACTTTGAGCTTATTTTCCTTCAACAATCCATTACTAACTGAGAGTTAACACTCGTTAATTTTTTTGATGAAATGGGGTTTGAGCCATTTTTCAACTCCGCAGCCGCTCAACCTCTATTAGGGTTTTTTTTTTCAGTATCTAGCATCTATTGTCACTTGAAATCTACCTTTAACGAGTCAAGTGGTTCAACTCAGAAGGTAAAGATTAAGGGTTTTAGGCTGCATAAGTTTCAAATTAACGGACCCGCCAGTTGATTTCAACTTTCTGCTTAGTGTTTTAGCCATATAACTAGTCCACGTCATAAAAAAACTAACGGTGTTCTCTCAGTTAGTAAGAGATCGTTGCAAGAAAATAAGATCAAAGTTGAAAATGTCCGTAAATATTTTCTAAGCTGGGACCAATCGCAGTCAATATATAAAAGTTGTGATTATTAAAATCTAATAACCCTGTTTTTATATCAAATTTCTTTTATTAAAACTAGATTTTTTGCCCCGCGCATTGCACGGGGTCTTTCGTCATGATCCCAAATATCAAAACGCAAATGTCAAACAAAATTTAACAGTTACCATTCCAATGTAAAATCCTAAAAGCATGTAGAAAGGTAAAACAAACCCGTCGCTACGACTCTCACTCCGTCGATAACCTTAACGACTACTTCATCGTAATTCGTAAAAGTGATAAAATAATTTTATCGAACGTATAACAACTCAAAATGTACATCAAAATAAGCAAGTGCGGGAAAGAAGGTGACATGATAAAGCATAGATTACATTCGCTCTAATATATTTCATAGCAAAATTTACATCAAAACATAGAGTAACTTGAATTTATACCAACGAAATAAAATTATAATATTTGACCCAACTTGTTAAAAACAAATTTACACATTAAAATAAACACGTAATATTATATAATAAAGTTTTTTTAAGATAGATATAATTTGAACTACTACTATTATTATATGATAAACTAAAATAGTTGTCGCGTCTATGCGAGTTTTAAGTAACGCGAAACCAAAATCAAAATGAATGTTCAAAATCAAAAAGTCAGCAAAATACACAAAGTAAAACACATCAAAACCTTAAATCCATAACACACCAGAACATACAGAACTAAAAACTAAATCAAAGCCCAACACCATACACAAAACAGACGAACATCAAAATCGCAAGAATACGCATAGTCCAAAATAGAAAACCGACAACAACCCGTAAAAAAACCGCACCCCCAAACCTCAAACCCACATCCAAAACAAACCTATAAAGTTGCGGCGGCGTCGTATGTGATGTGATGTAGTATAAAATACAATCAATCCAAATCGTTTTTGTAATGTTTCTCTCTCTAACCCTCTCTCTCTACTGTAAATCAAATGAACAGATCATCCCCTTAAAAGAAAAGAAATGGTGGGCCTAAGTAAACACCCACAAACATTTATGGCAGAAATGAAAAGCGAAAAAAGTATACTGATGCCACCGACATCTTGTAACACAAAAAAAAGAGAAACAAAGAACTTATGGCGGCGCAGATGTCCGCAGACGACAGGCCAAGCGGCGTCGCCGGAAACGGCAAGCCAAGCAACCATCGCCCTCCTCTGCCGGAAGCAGAACCGCAACCGGCCGAACTTGTGGCGGCGCAGATGTCCGAAGACGACAGGCCAAGCGGCGTCGCCGTAAACGGCAAGCCAAGCGGCCATCGCCCTCCGCCGGAAACAGAACCGCAACCGGCCAAACTTGTGGCGGCGCAGATGTCCGAAGACGACAGGCCATGCGGCGTCGCCGAATCAAATCAACAGATCATCCCCTTAAAAGAAAAGAAATGGTGGGCCTAAGTAAACACCCACAAACATTTGTGGCAGAAATGGAAAGCGAAAAAAGTATACTGATCCCACCGACATCTTGTAACACCACAAAAAAAGAGAGAAACAAAGAACTTATGGCGGCGCAGATGTCCGAAGACGATAGGCCAAGCGGCGTCGCCGAAAACAGCAAGCCAAGCAACCATCGCCCTCTGGCGCCGGAAGCAGAACCGCAACCGGCCGAACTTGTGGCGGCGCAGATGTCCGAAGACGACAGACCAAGCGGCGTCGCCGTAAACGGCAAGCCAAGCGGCCATCGCCCTCCGCCGCAAACAGAACCGCAACCGGCCAAACTTGTGGCGGCGCAGATGTCCGAAGACGACAGGCCATGCGGCATCGCCGGAAACGGCAAGCCAAGCGGCCATCGCCCTCCTCCGCCGGAAGCAGAACCGCAACCGACCGCAAAAAAAAAACATATAAAAAGCTTATTCTTTAAATGAAAAAAAAAGAAAAGAAAAAAAAACACCCCACCGATATAAGTCTTTAATTATATAAATAACAGACAACATACAGCCCAGCCCAACTTATAACCCAAATAAAAGCCCAGGCCAACTTATAACGCTACAATAAAAAAACCACCTCACCTGTGTTATAAACCCCAACTTTTACTACCTTCATCACCACCTCCACATCAACAGGACTCTCAAAATGGTAATCCAAAACCCTAATTTTCATCGTTTTAACGAATATTATATCATCTATCTCATCAAACTTGCATGTAATTTCGATTATTGTAGCCGTTCAAGAGGTACGTCGAGATCGGAAGAGTCGCCCTTGTCAATTACGGAAAGGATTACGGAAAGCTCGTTGTCATCGTTGATGTCATTGATCAAAATCGGGTATTTACATTCTTTCCAATTTCAATCCTCATTTCTTACAAGTGATTAACGTAGTTCGGTTAATTAAAGGTTGATTAGGTGTTAATTCAGCTGAAATGTGGCTTAGCTTGAAATAGATTGAGATTATAGTTTTACCTAATTGTAGTGTTCCAGCTGTATTTATAGTTTTATACTGTTAATGTTATGTAAAAACATTCAGAGCTCTTGCAGTAAATGTCATTATCTTGAGATTCTCAATCTTATTTGCAGGCTCTTGTTGATGCACCTGACATGGTGAGGGGCCAAATGAACTTTAAAAGACTAACACTTACAGACATCAAGATTGACATTAAAAGAGTCCCAAATAAGAAAACTTTGGTTGCTGCTTTAGAGGCTGCTGGTGGGTGTATTTCGTGGTGGTTTGTTATACCATGTGCTTTATGCTTTTGTGGATTGTTAGATCAAGTGATGAACTTTTGTTTGTTTGCAGATGTGAAGAACAAGTGGGAGAGCAGTTCTTGGGGAAGAAAGCTTATCGTGCAGAAGAAGAGAGCGTCGCTTAATGACTTTGATAGGTTCAAGATCATGCTGGCCAAGATCAAGGTAACAGAATCCTCAAGTTCTATAATGAAAGATTTTATTGTTTTAGTTGGTTGGTATGGTTCTTATGTTAATTTTCATTTTAAGACATTAAAGAATTAAGAAAAAAGGGGCAAAAAGATGATCTTGCTACCTGCTTTTATACATTTTGACCTTATTTTATGGTGTCTCTGTTGCAATTTGTGATATTGCAGAAGGCTGGAGTTGTAAGGCAAGAACTTGCAAAGCTGAAGAAGGAAACCACAAGCTAGTATCACAATTTTGTGTTTATTATCAAAGACTTTCCTCAACTATGAGGAACCATATGCGGGTTGCTTAGAAGATTCACATTGCTTCCATCCCCATCTTGTATCAAATTGGCAGGTTTTGAAACTTATGACTTGGTTACATTTGCTGTTAGAATGCTCTTTGGTAGATACGGTACCCATTAAGTCAACTATCCTAGTTGAGAGAATGAATTAAAACATGCATTCTAGTCGTTCAATCTAGATTTTTGGTTATATATATGTTATATTATTTTGAAATTTAGGATCATGTGTAGATGAAATTTATGATATGTGGGAGGAATGTTATATTGACTATTGAGTCTCTGAACATGATTGGGATTAAACAAAAAGATAAGATTGTCTTAAAGTAAAACTTGATGAGAATTACAATAAGGGATTTAACCCAGTTGAGCTCAAACTTGAACAATAATAAAACGGCTTTTTATATGTAAACAGTTATACAAGTATTATAATTAACTAGTATTGAGCCCCCGCGTTGCGCGGGCGTAAAAAAATGGCAAGTAGAATCAATGTCCCACCACGGTTAACGACCATCAACACAAGAAAATCTCGTATTAAAATAAAACAAAAAATAAATCGAATGGATGTAGACGTAACGATGTTAAACCGCGGACGTGAAACGTAAAATATTAAAATAAGTTGTAACACGACAGTTAAACGTAATAAATATGTTGAAAATATGTAAAAATATTATGGTTAAAAACTATAAAACACGAAGAAGTTAATAAGTTGATTGTTTAATTATATTCATATACTAAGTTAAAAAATATTATTACTAAACCAAAGCAACGCAAAAGTTAATTATAATTGGTCCAGGTGGTTAGGGCGAAGTAGCAGAAGACTTTATTATAATAAAATGGTTTTGAGTTGGAAGAGTGTTTCGGGTTTCTCTAGCGGATTTTTCTTTATCTAAAATAAGTTTTCTTCTGATAATGATCGCAAGTTCGGGATTAATGTATAATTTTCCTTTAAGGACGTGTCATTCTAGTTTTTTTTTAAAGGTGAATTTCATTCAATACCAATAACAAGTTAGTTGTTGTTAGTTGTTGACGTGCCATTCTAGTGATACAAGATTCTGTACTCGAGTAACAAAGATAATTGAATAAACTAATGACCATTTTGTGATTTAATTAAAATTAAAAATAAAATAAAAACACTAAACAAAAGCAACCCTGGATAGTGGACCTAAGTGCAAGTGGGCAACTTCGAACTCTAGCTCAACGCTTTTATAAAATAAAGTTAAATTCAAAGCGTTATACAGATGTTATAAAAAAAGAAAAATTGGAAAATCACTATACATTAACATTTAAAATAAGTGAGTCAGGAGTGAGCTGTAGGCTGTTTCACTAAATGGTCAAAGTCAACACGTGATGTCCACATGATCTGATGTGGAATCCATATCCCCTTTTCTATTAACAAAGATAATGGAATTGAAATTGATAATAAAATTTAATAAAAGTTTGAAATCCGGTCAAATAAATAACAACCTTTCACCTACAATCTCTTTTCTATCTTCCTCTCTTTCTTTCTCTATAGCACCGCCGGCGCCACCATCGCCACCGCCGGCGTCACCGCCACCGCCACCACCACCTACAAAACACATGCTAACACACACTCCATGCCACTTGTAGTCTGGTATAGCCACCGTCAGTGTCACCGCCACCGTCACCGACAGCTCGGCGGCCACCAACAAACTACGGGGCTCACCACAACAGCCGTGGCTCACCACCATCGACGGCGTTTACTAAACATCCGCCGGTCAACACTACCGACGCGGTGGTAAACCGCCACCGTCTTCCTCTCTCTCTCTCTCTCTCTCTACATCTATACCGCCGGTTAACTCTTTTGTTAAAAGACTAAATTACCCCCATTGTTCTCTACACTAACACACTTTCTTGTTCAATTTGTTCTCTATACTGAAACACTACACTGACACTGACACACTTACCATTTGAAGCTTTCAAGGCTGGAATCAAACCACCATCACCCAAACAACATACTTATTGTGCTTCGATTTGAGCTGTTCAATTTGTTCTTGATTCTAATAAACCAACACCCCTTTTAACTGTTAACGACAAACAATTTGTGAGATTCAACACCCCTTTAGAAGAACAATGCCGATTCAAATTTCGGTGCGGAGGCTAGCGATGTATCCGCCGGAGCGAAGAGCTAAGAATCGACAGAATCGGCGTCCGGCGGGATGAGCGGAGGGAAGAAGGTCGGTGTGGCGTTTGGACTGATCGCCGCCGCATGTGTCGTCGGAGTCGGAGGCGTTTTGTACCGGAAACGGCAGCGGAATCTCCGGCGAGCACAGTACAGTCAGGCGGCACGATTGGAGTTTTAACAGGTATGTATTATAACCAATGTTCTCAGTTTCCCACTACATCGCCTCCACCCTCTTATGCATTCATCAATCGATTCACTCAATTCGATTCATCTTCATCATACTACCAATGGGTAGCTGTTTTTCAACCACCAAGATCAGTGGCTCCAACAGCCGGACAAAACCAACTTCGATGGAGGTGGGTCTGACCCCAATTCGCGTAAAACCGAAGAGGGTCATAAGAATCAGCAATAGAATGATCATAAAAGCAAGATGAAAAAGAGGGTTGCTTCGAGGCGTCAGAATGGAGTCGTGTTTTGTGGTAAAAAGACCGATTTTGGGTACCTTAAGGATTTTGATCAGAGGTATTCGATTAGGAAGTTGATGAGTCATGGTCAATTTTGAGCAGGGGGTTGCTTCTAGACTTTCTATCAAAATTATGTTTACCACAACAGTTTCTTACTTGTATTTGTTATATGCGTCGTTACTCGCATCAAAGTTACTTTACCAGAAAATTGCTTCGGTAGTTAAGATCTAATCGGAGTAATGAACTAACACTTGCAGGCACATCCATGGTTAACGGTATCCGATCGTGAGAGAATTTCCGGCGTAATGCACATCCATGGTTAACGGAATATTCCGCAGGAGGAATTACGATTCGGGATTTGAATCACGATGTGAAGATGATTGGGGAAGATGATTGAAATGAGGTGAAGATGGGTTGAAGAAGATGATGATTTGGGGATTTTCAGGGCTTGTTCAAGTCGAGGGTAATTTTGTCATTTTATAAAAAGTTAACTGAATTATTTAACGGTGTTAGTGTTTTGGATTCAAATGGAAACAAAAATGAAACGTTAGGGGGTATATGAGGATTTTTAAACTATAGGGATGCAAATGGTCAAAATCACCAAACCTCAAGGATGCAAATGGTAATTTACTCAAAAAAAAAGAAAATTTGGCCAACCAATCAACGCATGCCACGTGCCCGGTCAGTGTGAACTACTGTTCACACCGACCTTGGGGATTTACTGTATTTATAATTAAAGAGTAAATTACATGGATGGTCCCTGTAGTTATATTGAAATTTTGGATTTGGTCCCTAAAGTTTAAAATCGTTGAATATAGTTCCTAACATGTCTTTCTCTTTTATATATGGTCCTTAGGTCTGTTAGTTAACCGTTATTGATGTTAAATATTGTAAGAATTAACATTTTACTTGCATTAGCCATCTATTTAATTTACATTTTAAAATATAACATTATTTTTATTTAAGAAAATTTTATTTTTTTTGTTTTTCAAAGTTTTTTATTTTTGTATTATGTTTATAATTTCATTTTCAATAAGATTATTATTTAATAAAATAAGGTTTAAATTCACACAAATTTTTTAAAAAACATGTTTTTTTAAATGTTCGGTTTTTAAAATGTTCGTTTTTTATACGTCATTCTTAAACTTTTTGATTTTTTAAACTGGTTGGTTTTTTAAAGTTTTTTTTAAACCATTCGTTTTTTAAAACATTTTTTTCTAAAACAAATTCTTAGTTTTTTAAACATTTTTTAAAAAAACTCAGTTTTAAACGTCTTTGTAAAAGAAGACGTTTTTAAAAAGGTTTAAAAAACCCGCATATGGTTTTAAAAAATTATAAACCAAACATTTAAAAGAAGAAATTTTTTAAAATATTTTTTTGTGTATTAAATTATAAGCATATTTATAATAAAATGAAATTACATTAATGATCACTACAAGTAAAATAATTATTTTAATAAATTTAACATTAGTAACTGAACTAACAGAGTAGGGACGTTTGATGAAAGATAACTATAACATTAGGGACTATATTCGCAATTTTAAAACTTTAAGGACCAAATTTAAAATTTTAACCAAACCACAGGTACCATAATTGTAATTTACTCTTAATTAAATTATAAATCCTTACTACTCTAGTAGATAGATCAAATAGTCCCTCCTTATAGCATTCTCGACCCATCTTCTAATCTCATTCTCATATTTTCAAAACATAACTTAAAAACTTTATTCCCCCCTGAGATACACTGTTATATAATTAAAATACTAAATAGCTGGAAACAAAATTTATAGATTATAAACCAATATTTTGAGACAAGATAGGATTTAAATTACGTATGAGTAAAGATTTATTAAGAAACAAAACACCGTTATAATCTTTTTAAACTTTTTTTTTCTTATTTTTCTTTTTTTTAAGAAAGTTGTTTTTAAACAATTTGTTTCAAAACCAACCAATTGATTTTAAAAAAGTGTCATTATTTAAAACTATACTCACATAAGTTTAAGGAACGAATTGTAAATGTTATGAGAGGCCAGTGGTAATAATTTAAGAAATGACAGTACTTTTAATAGCAAGTCTTTTAGAGATTTTTCTATTTATTTTTATTTTTAATTATTCATATTCCAGTTGAGTTTAGTATCACTCTTTGGTAGATTCTAGGCTCTCCACGACATGGCATCCTTTTCCCATTTCTATAAAAAATAGCTAAAATAGGCTATTGGAGCCAACGAACCACCCGACCCCCCGGATTCGGCTGTTGTGCATGTTTATCACATGTGCAGGTTTACCAACCTTATCACATGTGATGTTTATCAACTCCTTCTATTTCTCCTTTATCTTTGGAAGTTAGTTATTCTTGGTTGTATTTAAACAATTGTTTTCTTGGTCATAATCAATAAGAAACATATCAGTAATTCGATTGATCCAAACTGATTACCAAATTCTTCATGGTATCAGAGCGGAACGATCAGGATTAAGATTCTCAAGAGCTCCGATCCCATGGTGGGTGACAAGAATGATGCCGGAGGCTCCGGCAATGGGACGGTTGATCCAGGATCCCCTTTCTATCTTCATCCGTCAGACTATCCGAAGCAGCTGCAGGTCAACGAGACATTGAACGATGGCAACTTCAATGACTGGATCCAAGAGATGACGAACTTCTTGTTTGCCAAAAATAAGATTGGATTCGTTGATGGCACGATTGCAAAACCAGAGAAGACCGACGGGAAGTACATGCCATGGATGCGGTGCGACGCAATGATCAAGGGCTGGCTCACCACAGCCATGGAGAAGGACATACGAGGAAGCGTGAAATACTCTTACACAGCCAAGGAGATCTGGGACGACCTGAATGAACGGTTCGGTAAGGAAAGTGCACCTCGAACCTATGAACTGAAGCAGGCCGTCACCATGACGCGACAAAGTGGTTCATCCGTCTCGACCTATTATACGCGACTACGCGGACTGTGGGATGAGATTGATTCCATCCTCCCGGACCCGCGGTGTGAGTGCAGTGGGTGCAAGTGTGATATCGAAAAGAAGCTGGTTCTGTTATAGGATAAAGGACGACTCTATGAGTTCCTTATGGGACTCGATTCGGACTTCTCAGTAATAAGGACACAAATCCTAGCGATGAAGCCCACACCGTCGATGGGGACGACCTATCACTTGATCGCTGAGGATGAACAACAACGCAACATAACCAGTGGAAAGAAGAATGGGTCCGCTGCCGAGGCTGCTGCCTTTTAATCTATGCAGCAACCAGGCCGACCCTCGCAATCACAACGAAGGCAAGCCGCCCAATGAACCGAGAAGAGAACTAATGGAGAAAAGGGTGGCCACTGCTCTTTCTGTGGAAAAGACGGGCATGTCGCAGAAGGTTGTTTCAAGAAGATCGGGTATCCCGATTGGTGGCCCGGGAAGAAAACGAAAGAGGCATTTAAACCAAAAGCAGCAATGGTAGAAGGAGGCAACCAAATTCCGGGCCTAACCGAGGAACATTGTGAGATGGTGATGAAACTCCTTGGCAAGCAAAACAATCAAAAGAGGGACGTTGCGGGACCAACGACAAACATGGCAGGTACATTTAATAAAGAAGGTGAGTGGATCATAGACACGGGGGCAACTGAACATATGACCTGCATTAAAAGTTTTTTTGAAAACACGATCATAAAAACACACGAAGCCCCTGTCACCATTCCAAATGGCGACCAAGTTCCTGTTGAAGGAAAGGGGGATGTCATCCTTAAAGGAGGCATACAGATCAAGGGAGTGTTATTTGTTCCAAATTTTAAATGCAACCTTGTTTCGGTTAATCAACTAACAAGGGATTTGAATTGTGCTGTCACTTTCTTCCCAGATTTTTTTGTGATACAGGACCTGAGTTCGGGGAGCTTGATTGGAACGGGTAAGTGCGAAGATGGTTTGTACAAGTTGAAGGCTGACCAGGGAAGTAGAGTGGCAATGGCGGCAGTCTCAGTCACTGAATGGCATAAAAGACTTGGGCACCCTTCAAAAGTGAAGTTGTCTCATATTAACACCCTAGCAGTAACCCCCGACCCAGAAAATACTTTTTGTGATTCTTGCATGAAAGCAAAAATGTCTGGACTTCCTTTCCAATTAAGTTCAATAAAAACAGTCGAATGTTTTGATGTGATTCATTGTGACATTTGGGGTGGTTATCGCACCTTTTCACTAACAAATGGAAGCTACTTCCTTACCATTGTAGACGACTTCAGTAGGGCGGTTTGGGTATACATCATTAAACACAAAAGTCAAGCAAGTGATTACTTGCTAAGTTTTCTCAACATAGTTAAAACACAGTATAAAAGGGAAGTGAAATGAGTCCGTTGTTGCTAAGTTTTCTCAACATGGTTAAAACACAGTATAAAAGGGAAGTGAAACGAGTCCGTTGTGATAATGGGGGGGAGTTTACCTCAAATCACATGAGGGCATGCTATAACGAACGTGGAATCATACTGGAGACAACTTGCCCACACACCCCACAACAAAACGGGTGGTAGAACGCAAGCACAGGCACCTTTTGGAGGTTGCACGTGCCATCCGTTTCGAAGCATGTCTACCAATAAAATTTTGGGGGGAATGTGTATTAACAGCCGCTTACATTATAAATCGACTACCTTCGAAAATCATTAAGTACAAGACTCCATACGAGATAGTTTGTGGGAGGTTGCCAACTTATGATCACTTGCGAGTTTTAGGGTGCTTAGCCTATTTCTGGAACACGGACACAAAGGGTGATAAGTTCGCACCAAGAGGCAAGCCCGATGTTTTCTTGGACTATCCCTATGGCACAAAGGGGTACAAGATATATGATTTAGAAAGCAAAAGAATGATTGTTAGCAGAGATGTTCGATTTATGGAACATGTTTTTCCTTTTGCACCTGGGAACGGTGGTGATTTCAAGGGAGATGAAGAAATCATGGAAATGTTTCGCGAGTCCACTGCTTCCGCACATGAGGGCGTTGATGTAAATGGGCCAAGTTTGAACACACCGTGTAGCCACAATGATACGGCTCAGGGGGAGTGCCAAGACCTACCAGCCCCCTGGAGCCCAATGCAAAGCACTCAAGATGACCAACCCACCACTCCTCCAGTGAGCTAAAGTGAATATACAAGAAGTTCAGGCCTCCCAGAGCCCACCGAAGGCACACATGAACCTCACAGCCCATCAACAGATCCTTGTACCTCGGCCCCACGCCCACAACGCATGAAGTCTCAACCTTCACGGCTGAAAGAATACGAGGTAAAGCTCCCACCATCAATCGACCATGTACACCAGGATACCAATCAAGACACTTCTAGCTCGACTCAGGCTCACTCTACGGTACATCCCCTAACTCATTATCTTACGTACGATAAATTCTCTAACAATCATAAAGCTTTTCTTGCGGCCATCTCCTCACAAGATGAGCCTAAAAGCTTTCACCAGGCATCACAGGATGAACATTGGAGAGATGCCATGAAAAGAGAAATCCAAGCTCTTGAGCAGAATGGTACGTGGTTTTTGGAACAACTACCAAAAGGGAAGAAAGCCATCGACTCCAAATGGGTGTACAAAATTAAGTACAAACCAAATGGAGATATCGAACGATACAAAGCGAGACTCGTGGCGAAGGGTTACACACAAATGGAGGGGGTGGATTACCATGACACCTTTACTCCCGTAGCAAAGCTCGTCACTATGAGAACACTCCTTAGCCTGGCTGTCAAGAAGGATTGGTTGATTCACCAACTTGATGTGAATAACGCGTTTCTCCATGGGGACTTAGCGGAAGAGGTTTATATGAAGATACCCCAAGGCTTCTCGACAACGAATGAAACTAGAGTGTGTCGTCTAAGAAAGTCTTTATATGGCCTCAAACAGGCCTCCCGAAATTGGTACCACAAATTCACCAATGCCTTATCACAGTTGGGTTTCCTCCAATCTAAAGCAGACCACTCTCTCTTCATTTACAAGAAAGACACCACCTTTGTAGCCGCCTTGATATACGTCGACGATGTAATTATGGTGGGAAACGATTCAACAATGATTGACCTCACCAAGAAGCACCTTCATAAACTCTTCACCATCAAAGACCTCGGGCCTTTTAAATACTTCCTGGGCATCGAGGTAGCTCGTACCAAGGAGGGACTCGTCTTGAGTCAGCGCAAGTACACATTAGACATCCTGAGAGAGAGTGGCTTAGAAGGCTCTCGGCCCAGCACTTTTCCCATGGAACAGAACTTGAAACTCGGACCCGACCCTGATGGAGCCAAGGTTGATGCTAATTCCTATCGACGGTTGATCGGTAAGCTGCTTTATCTCCAAGCCACTCGCCCCGATGTTACTTACTCGGTTAATATACTAAGCCAATTTGTGGGAGATCCTCGACAAAGTCACATGAATGCAGCTGTTCGAGTTTTACGGTACTTAAAAACAACACCCGGCCAAGGTATTCTACTGCCTAAAGCTGGGGGGACGCAGCTCGTTTCTTACTGTGATGCTGACTGGCTTGGATGCTCGTCAACAAGACGTTCTCGGACGGGTTACCTCTTACTACTTGGCGGAGCACCCATCTCATGGAAATCTAAGAAACAATCTCTTGTGTTCCGATCTTCTGCCGAAGCCGAGTATCGCGCCATGGCAACGACAGTAAGCGAAGTCCTTTGGGTTCGGTTCTTACTTAGCGAACTTGGAGAGGCAATGCATGGGAGCACCACCTTGTTCTGTGACAATCAAGCGGCTCGTCACATAGCTAACAACCCCGTCTTTCACGAAAGAACAAAGCATGTCGAAATGGACTGTTATTTTGTTAGAGAACGAGTAGAATCTAAAGAAATTCAACCCATGCACATTGACTCAAAGTTGCAACTTGCGGACCTACTTACCAAACCCCTAGGGGCTCAACATCTAAAAGATTTACTTGTCAAGATGGGCGTGAAAGATTTACACGCACCAACTTGAGGGGGAGTATTGGAGCCAACGAACCACCCGACCCCCCCGGATTCGGCTGCTGTGCATGTTTATCACATGTGCAGGTTTACCAACCTTATCACATGTGATGTTTATCAACTCCTTCTATTTCTCCTTTATATCTGGAAGTTAGTTATTCTTGGTTGTATTTAAACAATTTTTTCTTGGTCATAATCAATAAGAAACATATCAGTAATTCGATTGATCCAAACTGATTACCAAATATGAGTTGAAAAAACAAAATATTCAATTATTAATTTGCGACGTTGAGATAATGGGTTTTAGCAATGAAAAATAAGTTTTTGTACAAAAATGCAAAATAAGACTGCGTATATCCGATCATTTTGCGATCCGGCCTCTTCCCGGACTCTACGCAAAGTGGAAGTTAATTCAAGCACTGAGTTTGACCACCAAAGTTTATTATTTATTAGTTTCGCCACCCAACTTTGATTCTATGATTTGCGATGAGCCAGACAGATAACAACTGAAAATAACGCAACGTTGCATGTAAGAAATTGACCGGACTTAAGCCGCGTAACACTAGGAGAAAAAGCTAGTTATCATACTAAGGGACTAAAGGAGTCTGTTAGATATACTTTTTATATTATATATAGAATATTATGAATGTATACTTCGTATACTTGGAATTAACTTATATGCATATTATCTAATAATCAGTGTGTACTGCTCTAGTACTATCATGCCAAATTTCTTCAATAGAGTGGAAAATGAATAGCTTATTCATTATCTTAAAGGCCGCTGCATCGTGTGTTTGTCATTGTAGATAACTATTATTTTTTTGTACTTTCATTTATCCAAAACTAAAACAAAGAAAGAATTGATCAACAATATCTACTAAGCATTGATGCGGATCACATAACTCTGTAAACGTTATAAAATAGAAGCCTTATCAGTTGCTTTAAAACTTATTTTCTTACAAATCATTATCTAAAGATTATGATTTTGTATTTAAAAAATTGTTGATAAATGCTTATTTGTTAAACGTACGGGATTGTGGAATTATAAATATAGGAGAGGGAATTAGTAGAATATAACTTATTGATGGAACAAGTTGAAGAGAAACTTTTTTTTTTGTTTCTCAATCTAAAAAGACTTAAAATGAAGACTTGTATTTTTTAATAATAACTAGGAAAAATCACAATGATATATAAAAAAACATCAATATAACTTATTATACTCGGTTATCTCGTAGTGTTATAGCATTCATAGTGGGTTCCTTATCTTTATCCATATAATTACACTAAAAATCACTATTTTTCTCTTTTATTTTTAATTAAATAATACATTTTTACCCATATCATTACGTTTTTCTCTCTCCTTCACTCACTACCACTTTCAAAAATATTAAAATTTTATTAGGACTGAACAATGATTCTTTAAATATACCAATCAATAATAATATTTTTTCTCTCTTCTTCACTGACAACCATTCCATATAATATACCAAACACACTCATATTTTTTAAGGATTCCACTGTGAATGGCTGAATGCTATTATCCCATCACACTTCTTTCTCTCTTTAAATATATATATATATCTTCGTCCAAAAGAATGAGGTAATAAACTCAAGCTAAGTAGAAACCCGAATACATGTGAAAGAAGAAGATAAATTGGATTTTAATAATTTTAACTTTACTCATTGATATATAATAGTTCATATTATTAATTTTGCCCGTGACAATCCCAGCTTTGTCTATTATTACAACTGGCAGTCTCAATAGCATAATTATCTTAAATTCACGCTTGATTTGTATTGATTTTCCCCTTGATTTTGCTTGTATGTCACCTCATTCCATACATAATCGTTGTTGTAAGTGAAATCAGTTGCAAATTAAACATAAATCTTTGATAACTATGTTACTGAGACCACTACTAGTAACAAAAGTGACAGGATAAATTAATACTATGGATTATGATCTGCAAATGCGTAATAGTTTGGATGATTAGAATCCAATATATAAAGAAGAAAAGGAGAGAGTTTAACAAACATTAGTTTTGAAAATTCACTAACATGTAATAAATTGTGTCTTTTTAGTCAAAAGATAAATATGTGTGGTTAAATTATAAAATTTAGAAGCAACAACTAAAATATGTTATTCTATTGAATAAATAAACATAAAACATGAGACTAATATGACAGTCTTGTTGGGTGTATTTACCCTTTGGTAAAACACTTTCAGCCAAAAAATTACCGTCTTACAAATTATTCTATAGAATCGATAAATCCTAAAACTTCTTCAAAAGTAACAACATAATGAAAAGGTAATACCTAAGAAATTCTCTTGCAATATAACGCAAAATATTATAATATATATTTTGTATCTGAGTGAAATTTTTTATACAATATATTTTGAAAAGCTAGTGGTTGAAAAAGACGGAACAGATTCTCAGGAATTGTACCATACAATCAAAACTGAAAACATCCCCACGTGACATTCCGAAACCAAAAGTTATTTTTTGTCCCTTTAGAAACATGTACTTTTTTTGCTTAAAGAAGAGAAAAAGAGACATGTAGTCCTTTTCACCGGTCGTTTGACTATTTTGTCTAAACTACAAACAAACAAATATATATGCCCAAACACGTATTATCTGTAATTGTACTTATTTTACTTTTTTTAGTTTTGATTTTTAACTGACTCAAAGTTTTTTATTTTTTACAACCTAACTTCTCAAATTTGTTTTTTTTTACTTTTAACCAAAAATTATTCATATTTTTAACTTTATTTCTTTATATTTTTTTTTTTTATTTTTAATTTTCGTTTTACGTTTAATTCTATTACAACTTAACACGACACAACATGAATATGTGGTTCAACATTTTTTTGTTTAGTTTTACGTTTCGTTCTAAATTTCGTTCTAACTTTTACGTTTTGGTCTAAGTTCTTCGTATTTACAAACTGCAACATCAGTGTTGGTGATCGTTAGCGGTGGTGTGACATTGATGTTATTTGACATGGTTTTATGCCCCCGCCACAATACGAGGAGCTTAATTCTAGTTATTACTAAAACGTCAACTCATCAAGACAATGGAGAACAAATATTTATAGACTATCATCAATTTTAAAACATGTGTCCAAACACCCCTATATCCTGTTTTTCCCTAATTATTAAAATGTCAACTCATCAAGCCAATGGAGAGCAGGTATTTATAGCCTATCATCAATTCTAAAACATGTGTCCAAACACCTCTAAAACTCTTACAAAAATTCTCTTTCAATAACATATCACCTATAACTTGAATAAATTCAAAATTACACATAATTCTAATATGAAGTTTCCAAAAAGATGCAATAATTTTTCATAAACAAATACAATAATGACAGCAGTTACATGTACGTACAAAAGTGTTTCTTGTTGCTCATATGCCAACTCTGTAATGTCTCTCATATGAGAATCTCCTGGACTCCTAGTGGCCGTGAAGGCGGGCTTGAGGGCTGGGTTCTAGGGCGGGGGTTAGGGTTTGAGGTTAGAAACACCGGCAAAAGCAAGAGAAGTGCAAGAATGCACAAGATATAACAAACATATTTTAGGATCTTGTATTGTCTGGGCGACAACTTTTTTTCTGATGGGTTTGAATTCTCTAGACGCTCATATATCCCACACAAAATTATGTGGATTATATAAGCCAGGGCAAAAAAAACAGCCGAAATTTTCAAAATTAAATTGGCAAGAGGATTGTGCTTTTCCGGTATAAACTTCATGGCCATTAATACCAAAAGTACTTCATACAGACGCAACAAATATTTATCATCTTTAGGATCCGAATAATCATGTACCCTAGTAAACAAAAACAAAGATATATAGTATAATCAAAGCGTAAATTCACCGTGTATATGAACATCTTAAAAGAGAGTATCATCTCAAACCCTTGTATCAACCCATGCCTTTCTCAACATTTCCCATATGATACACATCTCAAAAGCTCTTTGAGTAAATTAATGAAACATTCAGAAAAGATATTGGATATGAGAACAAGTAAAACATAATCGAATTTACCTCGTGGCGAGCTGTTCATCTCTTGTTAGTATACTTGGATCATCGTCTGTGATATGTATAGCTAGGGTGGCCGATTCAAGCTCGTTTTGGTTGTAGGGAGATTCAGACCTTAAAATAAAGAAGAAAAAGAACAACATTTGTCGATCCACATCATCATAAATATATAGACACTTCACCATCATTTCTTAAAGCAACAGCCAAAACATTAAAAAAACAGGAGATCTTGGGATTTCAAAAGGCAGTGATGTATTTTAAACAAACTAGTCTTCTAAAGTGAAGCGAAAATATAACAAGAAACATGTAACATGATTACTCTATAGAAGGATGATGCTCGACAAGTTCTTCTTCTCCATTGGTAGTGAATTCAGGCAAATTTTCACCGACGTGACATATAATACTGTATAAAAAAAACTTAACATAAATCAAAAGGAACATAAAACTCTAGTATCAATCCGTCCCATAGATAGCTTGTTGATAAATAGTATAGTCCTCGACCAATCGCTACGAGTTCATATCCAGCACTCCCTATGTTTAACCATTACGTACTTACCTGGAAATAAAAATTGCTGTAGAGAAAAACAAAACAAACAAACAAACCCAGTATATCCCACTCAAGAGCAGGGTCTGGAAGGGGTAGGTGGTGGCAAGTCTTTCCTCTATCCAGATAGGTAGAGAGACCGCTTCCAAAGAGACCCCTGGCTCGTAATGGTAACCAAACCGTTTAAGAAATTATCCAAGAAAATAGTAACGTACCAAACCCACTCGTACGTTTATATAGTTAACGACCTTAATTACATATAATAAACTTACCCTCTAGTCACTTGTTCATCTCCTGTTAGGCTTCTCGGATCACGATCTGGATTATCGGTTGTAACCGATGTCGATTCATGCTCGTTTTGGCTGTCGGAAGACTCAAACGTTTCGAAAACACGTCTAGCGATCCACAAACTGATAATCCACCGCCAATTCCTTAAGCATGACGCCCCAAAAGATACAGGCGATGCAGGGATTCTTACAAAACAGAGATACATTCAAATAGGGTTTCATAAAAAAACTGATACGAAAAAACCAAAAGAGTAATCGGAACATACTCAGTAGGGGTGTCATCAACGGCATCCTGCACACCTGAACTGTTGTACGGAACCTCTATGTCTATGGTTGTGACAGGTTCATGGAGGTTTTGGCTGATGAGAATTCAGGTCTGTTTTTGCTGAATCTTGAGTAAATCTGGAAGGAAGATTGAGTTGTGGAGGAATTGAAGGAGCTTAAACAATGGAAGGCGAAATCTTGAAAGTTGAAAGTTGAAATTTGAAAGCTAGTGTTCTTTCAAGTTTTGACTTTTTTCTTTGCAGTATATCTATACTATATATATATTCATTTGAAGAGGGCACAAGGGTAATTTCACCCAAATGTCTTAATTTTAAGAGATGTACATCTCTTTAAGCATATCTTACAAGTCATCACTGCATTTCGCGTGAAATGGTAAAGGATACATCAGGCTTGCTTCTTACTTTTCGGAGAGATCAGAGATGTCGAGATCAGAATCAGGCTTGCTTACTTTCGCGAGTACATCCATTTCACCAGTTTTCAGAATTCAAAATCTCTCTCTCTTTTTCAAAAGCTTTTCTCTCTTTCAAGAAGTTGCCATGGGAGGATCGATTGTTGCACAAGAACTGGAAGGTTCGTAACGATGCCAACATTGACCATGCCGCCCTCTGCGACTCCATCACAGATCCTAAAGATCCCCGCATCCGTGAATTAGGTTCGATTCGTATTAGGGTTTTTAGTTATTTCGTCGGTTTTCTGTTTCACTACAAGAAAATGGGTCTATAGCAACGAAAAAGTGAGACCCTATAGGGACGACATGTCGTCGCTATAGACCATTTTAATCTATAGCGACGACATATCGTCGCTATAGATGTTGTCCCAAAAAGTTAGTAGTTATAAGTTAAAATGTCGTCGGGATAGAAGTCGTCGGCATAAATTTAGCAATAGCAACGACATGTCGACCCTATAAAAGTCGAGGTTTCTGAAATTGACGAATAAAAAAATTAAAAAAAAAATGTATATTC
This sequence comes from Flaveria linearis, assembly GCA_024085815.1. Lineage (NCBI taxonomy): Eukaryota > Viridiplantae > Streptophyta > Magnoliopsida > Asterales > Asteraceae > Flaveria > Flaveria linearis. Next base: position 71,602 of record JABSNV010000063.1, on the reverse strand, counting down.
TCTATAGCGACGACATGTCGTCGCTATAGATGATATTTATTTTTTTATATTATCTATAGCGACGACATGTCGTTCCTATAAAGAATATATATTTTTTTGTTATCTATAGCGACGACTTGTCGTCCCTATAGATAATATATATATATTTTAAAAAAAAAAGATAGCATTCTATAGCGACGACATGTCGTCGCTATAGACTGTTATTTATTTATTTTTTTTTTTGGAACCTGCTTTTATTATAAAAATTAAACAAACACATAATTGATGCAAATTTAACAAACATATAATGAGTGCAAATCACATTCAAGTTTAACACACAAATAGTTCATATAATTTTAAAGTAGTTTAAAGTTCTATAAAATCTAATAAAAATATAAACTCTAATTGCCTCCAGGTGGTCGTTGCTGCTGGAAGTGACGCATCATTTCCATCTGCTCTTGGATCAGTCGTTGCATCTCTTCTATTTGTTGTTGTTGTTGTTGTTGTGATTGTCTAAGCTCTGCAACTTCATCTTGCAAATGTTGTGTTGGAGGTTGTGAGCTAGAAAAATCAGGGGTGGGATGTCTCACCACGCGACCAACACCTCGTATATGTCCTCGCCTTTGACCTAAGGCGCGCTCAATGCATTGAATCTCATCAACAGCAGATGAGTCTCCACCAGTCTCGCTAGAGGATCTCACATACTCCTCTTGAATTCGTTCCTGCATTAAACATATTAAAAATATTAATTCAAATGGGTCATTTTGACCTAAACACACTTAAACATGCTATAATCAATCAAAAGTTAGTCCAAATGGGTCATTTTGACCCAAACACACTTAAACATGCTTGAATCAATCAAAAGATAGTTCAAATGGGTCATTTTGGCCCAAACACATTTAAACATACTAGAATCAATCAAAAGTTAGTACAAATGGGTCATTTTGACCCAAACACACTTAAACATGCTAGAATCAATCAAAAGATAGTTCAAATGGGTCATTTTGGCCTAAACACACTTAAACATGCTAGAATCAATCAAAAGTTAGTTCAAATGAGCAATTTTGACCCAAACACACTTAAACATGCTAGAATCAATCAAAAGTTAGTCCAAATGGGTCATTTTGACCCAAACACACTTAAACATACTAGAATTGCTTAAAATGAGCCATTTTAACCCAAACACACTTAAACATGCTAGAATCAATCAAAAGTTAGTCCAAATGGGTCATTTTGACCCAAACACACTTAAACATGATAGAATCAATCAAAAGATAGTTCAAATGGGTCATTTTGGCCCAAACACACTTAAACATGCTAGAATCAATCAAAAGTTAGTTCAAATGAGCAATTTTGACCCAAACACACTTAAACATGCTAGAATCAATCAAAAGTTAGTCCAAATGGGTCATTTTGACCCAAACACACTTAAACATACTAGAATTGCTTAAAATGAGCCATTTTAACCCAAACACACTTAAACATGCTAGAATCAATCAAAAGTTAGTCCAAATGGGTCATTTTGACCCAAACACACTTAAACATACTAGAATTGCTTAAAATGAGCTATTTTAACCCAAACACACTTAAACATGCTAGAATCAATCAAAAGTTAGTCCAAATGGGTCATTTTGACCCAAACACACTTAAACATGATAGAATCAATCAAAAGATAGTTCAAATGGGTCATTTTGGCCCAAACACACTTAAACATGCTAGAATCAATCAAAAGTTAGTTCAAATGAGCAATTTTGACCCAAACACACTTAAACATGCTAGAATCAATCAAAAGTTAGTCCAAATGGGTCATTTTGACCCAACACACTTAAACATACTAGAATTGCTTAAAATGAGCCATTTTAACCCAAACACACTTAAACATGCTAGAATCAATCAAAAGTTAGTCCAAATGGGTCATTTTGACCCAAACACACTTAAACATGCTAGAATCAATCAAAAGTTAGTCCAAATGGGTCATTTTGACCCAAACACACTTAAACATGCTTGAATCAATCAAAAGTTAGTCCAAATGGGTCATTTTGACCCAAACACACTTAAACATACTAGAATTGCTTAAAATGAGCCATTTTAACCCAAACACACTTAAACATGCTAGAATCAATCAAAAGTTAGTCCAAATGGGTCATTTTGACCCAAACACACTTAAACATGCTAGAATCAATCAAAGTTAGTCCAAATGGGTCATTTTGACCCAAACACACTTAAACATGCTTGAATCAATCAAAGATAGTTCAAATGGGTCATTTTGGCCCAAACACATTTAAACATACTAGAATCAATCAAAAGTTAGTACAAATGGGTCATTTTGACCCAAACACACTTAAACATGCTAGAATCAATCAAAAGATAGTTCAAATGGGTCATTTTGGCCTAAACACACTTAAACATGCTAGAATCAATCAAAAGTTAGTTCAAATGAGCAATTTTGACCCAAACACACTTAAACATACTAGAATCAATCAAAAGTTAGTCCAAATGGGTCATTTTGACCCAAACACACTTAAACATACTAGATTCACACAATGTTAGTTTAAACTTACTAGATTCACACAATGTTAGTTTAAACTTACCCAGTCCGATTCTGCGCTTGCATTCACCCATCCCGTACCTTCTTTGAAATGCATCTTCTGAAAGAGATCAATCGGACGACTCCCCTATGAATAATAAAAATTCTTAGAAATGAATCTTTCGACATTTAATACTTATTTTTATACTAACAATTATACTTTTACCTCCATATGTCTCTTCTGTGCATATGATTGGCTCCCATGAAAACTCGGATAACGTTGTTTACCTCTATTTAATTTGTTTGCTTCAGATCGGCTCCTATAAGCGGGATCTAAAATGGAGTATCGTCTTCTCCTATTGAAACAACACCACTGTTTTGAGTTGTGTGTCGAACATCACGACTATGAACCACAAATCTAACACCATTGACTATGCAAGCAGTGTAAGAATATGCGTTTAAAGGACCATGTGCCAATGCCTTTAATTCTTTGATACCCCCTTGAGACAAAGAAGATGATGCTGCTAATGATGATGTATTAGCTTTATACTTTAACCATGAAGAAAATTCTGTTTTCATACTACATCCAGGAAATTTAGATTCAAATTCCGATTTGTAGTCACTAATTTCATTGCAATTGTTTAGTACAAACCAATGTAATGATTTGTAGTCATCTTCACATATCGCAATGATTTTCTTTTTAGACATTGGTCGACATTGTGATGAAAACACATGGAATTGTCTTTTTGGGATGCCAGCATCTGCATTTCTATCGGGTCGGTTGAATTTGGTTTGCATACCTTCAAGATACATAGAGCAGAATGTCAATGCCTCATCTGCAACATAACCTTCTGCTATTGAGCCTTCAGGTCTAGCTTTGTTTCTAACATATGCTTTGAGCTTTTTCATGTATCTTTCAAAAGGATACATCCATCTCATATAAACGGGACCACCAAGAATAGCTTCTTCAGGTAAATGAAGAACTAAATGAACCATTATATCAAAAAATGCTGGAGGATATATCAATTCCAAATTGCATAATATCTTTACTACTTCCTTATTTGTTTTGTACATGTCACTCACATTTACTGATCTTGCACAGATTTTCTGAAAAAATGTACAAAGGTCAATGATTACTGTGGACACATTTTTTGGGAGACCAACTTTCACCCCGATTGGTAGCAACCGTTGCATTAGGATGTGATAATCATGAGACTTTAACCCAATTATGTTTGAATAATTAGAAAGCACTTTATTTTTAAAGTTTGAACCAAAACCATCAGGTAGTCTCACTCCTTTAACGAATTGACAAAAACGTTCACGATCACCGGGTGTGAAAGAATAAGAAGCATGTGGTTGGTAGACCTTGTTGTTTTTCTTTACTAGCCATAAATCAGGTCGAATACCCATATTTTGCAAGTCTTGTCTTGCTTTGTGCGTGTCTTTTGATTTTTCATTCATTAACAAAGTACCCAACAAGCTCTCACAAACATTTTTCTCTACATGCATGACATCAAGATTGTGTTTTAAAATGAGTGAAGACCAATATTCCAGCTCAAAGAAGATACTCCGTTTGGTCCAATTCAACTCGGTTGCAGCACGCTTTCTTTTCACACCTCCATGCGTAGGATGTTTCCCTGGAACACGACCCGGGAGGCTTTTTAGTTGTTTTAAGATTTGTGCATTACTCAAACGTCTAGGAGGATCTCTTGTCTCTTTTTTGCCATTGAACAAAAGATCATCTCTCATACTATGTTTTTTTGTCAAGAATCGTCTATGACCAGTAAAGGCTATTTTATTTGTTATAGGGCACGAGGGTGTGTCTACGTTACAAGTAGGGCATGCCATATAACCTTGACCACTCCATCCAGACATATAGCTACGAGCAGGATAATCGTTTATAGTCCATAATAGAGCTGCACGCATCCTGAATACAGTTTTGGTTGATGCATCTCTCATTTGAACTCCTTCGACCCATAACATTTTCAACTCATCTATTAAAGGCCTTAGGAAAACATCAATGTCCTTTCCAGGAGATTTAGGCCCGGGAATAAGCAAGGTCAACATAAAAGAAGACTCTTTCATACATAACCATGGTGGTGTGTTATATGTTGTTAACACCACTGGCCACATACTGTAAGATTGACTCATGTTACCGAATGGATTAAAACCATCCGCAGCCAAACCCAAACGTACATTTCGGGGTTCTTTAGCAAAATCAGGAAATTTTTCATCAAAGTCTTGCCATGCCTTCCCATCAACAGGATGACGCATCATACCATCCGTTGAGCGTCCAGTATAATGCCATGTCATTTCTTTTGCTGTGAATCTTGAGCTGTAGATTCGTCGAAGTCGGGAAGTTAAAGGAAAGTAGCGTAACACTTTTTGAGGTACTTTCTTCCCCTTTGTGTTTTTGTCAACCCATCTACTCTCGTTACAAATCGGACAATTTTGCATCAACTCATTTTCTTTCCAAAACAGAGCACAATCGTTAATGCAAGCATGGATAGATTCATATCCTAACCCAATCTTTCTTAATCTCTTCTTAGCTTCATAGTATGAGGTTGGAATTTGATTTTCTTTAGGGAATGCAACTCTCAAAAACTCTAAAAGTTGGTTAAATGAACTATCCGTCCATTTGTTGATAACCTTGATATGCATCAATTTTGCTAAAAAGTTTAAAGAAGACATCCAACTGCAACCGGGGTATAACTCGGTATTCAGCTCCTTAAATAATGCATCAAACTCCGGGTCAAAACCGGTTCCATCTTCGTCTACATTTTCTTCGTTAACATTCTGCTCCGCCATAACATCATCGATTGCATCAAACATCTCATTATTTGTTGCTGGAATAGATTTTCTTGGAGCAAAAAGGTCTTCTATTTCTGAAGCATGTGGATATTTCTCACCATGATAAGTCCACGTCTTATATGATTGTAGAAACCCATTGTCATGTATGTGGGCATAAATAATATCCAGATCCTGCCGGCACCCATTGCAGCATCGTTTACATGGACAAAAAGATTTTCCTAAACTGTCAACATGGTTCTTGGCAATTTCTAGAAAGCTACGAAGACCTTTTATAAATTCCGGAGAACTCCGATTTCGCAATTTAATCCAACTCTTATCAATTGTCATATCTATGGTGTTATAAAACATGGAAATACAACTTTATCAATTAACATATTCACAAAGATATACTAACATTAAAGTCATATACACTTACATATACATACATACAAGCATAATCACAACACAACCACTTACAAGTGTACAAACATACAAATATACAACATACTTACATACATAATTATAAAACTACAAACATACTTACATGCAAGTATAAAACATACTTACATACACACTTACAACTATACAAAAAGCATACAAGTATACAACATACTTACTACACAATTATAAAAAAACAAACATATAATATACTAATGAATAAACATATAAACATAAATACATACAAACATTCACATACAGAATTAACATAATTACATACATATAAACATGCACATAAACAACTAAACACATAAAACCATATACATATAAAATAACACATATAAAAATGCATACAAACTTAAAACCATGAAAATATATATGGTGACATTTCATCAAACACTTGGTGGGCATAACCTAATCTAACATCAAACCCATATAACCTAATCTAACATCAAACCCATATATATTTACATATATATACAATTTTCCAATCATATAAACCTAATCACATACATATTCACCAAACAACACTTAAATCATAAGCTATAAACGAATTTCATACCTTGAAAATCTTCAAATCCTTTAATTTCAAGCTTTAAACTTTAATCTCACTTAAAACATAAAAATTTAGATAAAACTTATAAAAACAAGATTATATAACTTCATTATAGTAAAAGAAACATTAATCTTACCTTAAAACACTTCAATTTGGTTGAAACCGAGATGAACCGAGATGAAGTCGGGAGAAAAAAATGGGGTTTTTTGGTTGAAAAATGGGGCAGAAGGTCGAAACTGCGATTTAAGGGGTCTGCACTCTATAGCGACGACATGTCGTCGCTATAGAATAAAAAAAATTCGTCCCTATAGATGATTAAAATAATATTTTTTTTATTTTTCACCTATACCGACGATATGTCGTCGGTAAAAGTAAAAATATTTTTTATTTTTATTTTTCTTATACGAATGTTTAAATAAAGAAAAGAAATAAGTTAATATTTTGTCTTTCCCGACGACGTGTCGTCGGGACAGAGGATGCATTTTTTTTTTAATTTTATTTTCTTAAGCTAAAAGTTTTAAAAAAAGATAAAATAAAATATTTTTTTCTTCAGAAACGACTTGTCGTCGGGACAGAGTTTTTTCCATACCGCCTTTTTTTGGCAGCCCGCGCAACTCTATACCAACGACATGTCGTCGGTATAGAGTTAAAGTGTTAAATTTTTTATTTTTATCGGTACCAACGACATGTCGTCGGTACAGAGTGTTCTGTACCAACGACTTTTGTCGTCGCTATAGACTTTGTCGGTATAGAGTGAAATTGTTGTAGTGTTTTTGGGGTTTGATTTGGTGCGTTTTGGTTGGTGTAGATCTACGTTTGGTCGGTTATAGCCTCGATCCGTTTAATGTGTGTTGATTGTTGGTTGATCAGGGCATTTTTTTAAGAAGACGGTTGCTGATTCGAATGCGCCTGTACAAGATAAGGCGCTTGATGCCCTAATCGCTTACTTAAAAGCGGCAGATGCTGATGCTAGAAGGTTTTATTCCTTTTGTTTTTTCCCTATGGTGTTGTTGATAACTTGTATTCTCTGTGTCTAACTTGTATTCCAGATTTGCAATTACATTTATAGAAATTGATATAGCAGTCTCATTCTTGAATCAGAACTAATGTGTTTTACATATTGAATCACATTGTGTTTGAAGATGTTATTGTGTATTGGTGTAGGTATGCCAAGGAAGATGTTATTGTGTATGGTGTAGGTATGCCAAGTATTTGCTCTTGATAACCTGATTGTGCTGTTATGCAATTCGAGGTTGGTGCTTGCTTATTTTGCTTCCGATTTCGTTCTTCTTGTGTTTTTTGATCGATTTAAAGTGTTTTTTGTTTCTGGGTAGGTTTTAATTCTGCAAATGATTGTTGCTTGATCACATGAAAACTTGTTTAGTTGTAGTGAAGCCGCATATATGACATTTGCCTCAACCTTTATGTATTTATAATTGTTTGTAAATGGCAGGTCAACCACAAAGGCACCTGCTTCAAAGTGGTTGGAGTGTTTTTGTTAGTTCCAAAAGACTTATTGATGGCGATGCTTTATCTAAGGTAATAAAAATTTTAGATATTAATAATCCATGTATTTGTAAAATTATGTTATCTCTCTTCTCCTTTAACAAGTGAATAATATGCAGAGGCGAGAATGGGGACCTTCGAGTTGGGTACGACGTACGATGCGACAACAAATAAACATTCCTTCATCGGTCATATCCAGTCACATCAGGCTGATGTTAAAGTTGTGAACAGGTATGATAAAGATTATTCGGTTGTTACAATTAGGTGTAAAGATAGAACATCCATGATCACATTACATTGACTCATTTGGTGTTTTTTACAATTTGTAGTTGCTAAATTTGTGCATAATTTCTTACTGTTAATTGGTAAACAAAGCACATACGTTTCCCCCATTGATGATTCCACATCCACCATCGGTTAGATTCTTTCATGTTTATTGTTGGTTTTTTGACCAATTAGGGTTCCTAACATCTTAACTAGATCTGCAACGAAGTTTTATGTTATTCATTTTTTGCTCTTGAATCAATCGATCCAATTGTAAACTAATTTCGTTCCAATTTCGGAAACAGGGACACACTAGGTTCATAATCCTGTGGTACCATCAGATTAATGGGTTTGTTTATTAGGTTTGTTTATTGCTGGAATTCTTCAGTTACTTGGGGATTGCTGGATCGGTTTTACCTGGAAAGCTTGTTCCTGGAGCGGTATTAGCTGATGGAACTAGGCTTCATTATCGCTGTAATGGTAAGTTTAATTGCAAATTTAGTAGTTGAATTTAGTTTTGTGTCTATGTGTTATGTGCATTTGATACCTTGAGAAAATGAGATATGAATATAATACAATGTTTGAAGAAATTAAGCAAAGAGGGGAGGTGCTTTGAAATTTTAGTTCAAAGCAGATGATCATCTACTATTCTGCTCTGCATTATGTTAATTTTTTAGTCAAAAGGGTGGTTTTTTCCAAAAACAGACAATTTCTTATGTTTTACATAATATTTTTATTTTGCTGAAGCAAGATGTCTACTTTTTGTATGGGTTTTGAATGATACATTGGTGAGTGATTGTGGGATATAGAGGGGGGGGTCGCAGTAGTGGTGGGATTGTATTAAGATTGTATTTTATTGTTTTGGTTATTCAGTTCTATTTTGATTTCTAATTTATCTCTTTTCTACTGACATGAAATTGCAAAATGGATGGGTTGGGTTAGTAGTCAAAATGGGTATGTTTTTGGTGGGGGTCAAACAAATGTCATGGTCAGGTTGCACTATTTATATCCTTGTAGTTTGAATCTTATAGATATTTAAGGTGCTGTATGTGATTACCAAAACTAAATTTTACAATATTATAATATTTCAATTAATATTTTAACTGAGATGATTTTATATATTGTCTTTGTAGATAAGAAGTCTGAGGGAAGGTCAAGAGTTGACCGGGAGTCTGACAATCTTCAGTTGTTACAATTAGAAGAGAAAGATGTAGTATCATCTGTGGCTACTGTGTTATCAGATCTTTGTGGCCCCAGTGAGTGGATGCCTATGGAGAAACTTCATGCTGAGGTAAGAACCATCTTTTCTGCTGATCTTTGGACTTTGGTTAAGTTTATGGTTAAGATTAGAATGTATTTTTGTTAAGGTTATGGTTAACTATATTTTCTGCTGAATCATTGCCCATAAACAATGGCTCCAAATTCTGCTTCGAAAAGCAGACAAGTGAAACCACTTGTGCTACCAAAAACACCTGAACGTAACTTCAAGGGTCATCCCAAATTGAAGAAAAACAAAGACAAAGGACAAAAAAACACATACCTCCTTGGTGCAGCATATTTTTCAGCCTTTTCACTAAACCCCTCCTAATCCAGATGGGTCTTGCTTCCCAAGAAGCAATCGACCAGTTCAAGGCCTTATTTTTGAATTAAGAAGCACTGATCTCTCGCGGTATGTGCTCTTGGAATTTTATAATACAATGTTTGTATGGAATTAAGCAAACAAATCTTGTTGCGTGTCTTATTTTTGAAAGACTTTATGTTGGCCCTTTTATTTTTTTCCTTTGAAATGTTGGCATACAGTCCAAAAGTAAGATAAAATTGGATTTATGACATAGTATTCATGTTTCTCATAGTGGTTGCAAAGTAATGTTATTATACATCCATTATTATATAAAACATATGAATTTTGCAGGCAATATCTGACCGCGGGCTTGAGCTTTTATCTACAACTTTATTTTTAGTGTTATAGTAAGTTCCATTTTCTATGGTGTATAGTTATTACTTATTAGTATACAGTGATTGACATATTCAATGTATTGCATGATATATAATGGTAAAGTATGCTTAAATATCTTTAGCCCTGCAGTAAGACTTTGTTTTTGACTGTTAATTCGTCATGAAAACCATTAAATGGCAGGTCACATTGATACTTTACGTGGTTGGTTGCAAGTCTAATGACCGAAGTGCATCTCAGACACGCAAAATGATTAATCTTATTCAGGTTTGTTCTTAATTTTTATCTATTTTTTATTAACACTTCATGATAACACCTTTAAAAAATAACATGTTTTTTCTTCTTTTTTTTTTGGTTTTTGTTGGTTTTGGTTTTTCTTTTTATCTATTTTTTGATCAACAAATTCATTTGAAAGTCTATGTCGATTCAAAAGAAATTATTGGATGATTTTGAGGTATACAAATATACATACTTTCAATTATGTAAGAGTTTAAAGTTTAAGTAGAAATTTGTCCATTTGATATATGTTTTAAAATAGTTCTAAATGGTGTGATGTTACTTTTGTTTACTCAATATCCCATTTAGTCAGGGCACGCGAAGTCCTATCCGTCATCCCAAACGCATAAATAATTCAAATGTAAGAACCTAATCTTGCACTTCTTTTGTGAGAATTACATATAGAAATTGAGGTAGTAAAGTATTATAAACTGAGAATTTCTTTTGTTTTATATCTAATTTTGGGTGTAAACATCACAGGGTGATAATGATACAACTGCAGGTGGTAAAATGGGCAGGTCAGGGGGGCTGGGTAACGGGTCAAAACAGGTAAATTTGGTACATGTTAGAAGGTGTCGGGTTTGAGAGGTTTAGGTAAAATGTTTTTTATCCGGAAGTGTTATTTTTAATGATCACCATGCCAAATATGATTACAGGAATGTAATTACTTTGAGAGCAATATACCTTCTAAATAAAATGATTTACTGTGTTCTATGGATTAATTATAAGGCTTTAACCTTTTCCTTTCAGGCAGTATTTGTTTTATTCCACCTGTTAGAGATGAAACGTCACTGAATTGACCCATTCGTATCTAAACGGGTCAAAACTGGTCACTCTAAGTTTAATACGCAATCCTAATAATAATGTTCACCCTTTGTTCTTGAATAGCATGCTGTAGCTGCAATTGGAATGAAAATGATTGTTGTTGGTGGTGAATCTGGAAGTGGGCTATTAGAAGATGTGCATGTACAAAAAATTAATCTTTTTCTTTCTTTTTGTCAATTTTGTTTGTAAATTACAAGATTCTTAAATTTATTAAGTGCGTGCTTACTTTAGGTTCTTAATTTTGAGAATTTTTCGTGGACCACAACTTCATCAAGACTATACCTTTCACCATCAAGTCTTCAATTAAAGATTCCGGCATGCAAGGGGCATTGTTTGGTATATTACTACTACTTCTATTTCCTGATGAATTAAACATTCATAGCTACTAATAATATGTAAGGGCTAAATCTTTTTATATTTGTCTATATTAGGTGCCTTGGGGGAAAAAATGCTTTTAGTTGGAGGGCGTACCACTATACCTGGTGATCGAGTATCAGGTTGTTTAATCCCAAAAATTCATCAAATTTTAGTTTTAAGTGGTTTCGAAATTCAGAGATCTTTTTTCTAAAGGTAGAAAAAGTCTTATAAGCTTTGGTTTTGGCAGTGTGGGCATTTGATTCAGAAACAGAGTGTTGGTCTCTTATGAAATATGTCGATGTCGGCGCCGCCGCATCGCGCGGGTTCCTTACTAGTATATAACTATATATATCTGAAATATCTTTGTGGATCTGGAAGAAAGACTGAGTTGTGATGATGTTGTGGAGGTCGGCCGGAGATAATAGATCACGGAGAGATCAGAGACTGAGGAGGAGAACTTTTATAACACTTTAAACAATGAAAGCTTGAATCTTGAAAAATGAAAATGAAAGCTAGTGCTAACATATATGTACTTTCCTGTTTTGACTTTTTTGTTGCTTGCTTTTTTCTTCATGATTTATTTTTAGAGTAAATTACCATTTGCATCCCTGACATTTGCCCATTTTAACCATTTGCATCCCTACAGTTTCAAAATTGCCATCCGCCCCCTAACGTTTCATTTTTATTTCCATTTGAGTCCAACACACTAACGTCGTTAGATTTTTCCGTTAGTTTTTATAAAATGACAAAAATACCCTTGTAATTTCAGGGATGCAAAATGTAAATTTACTCTTAAATAAAAACCCCTATCCCACCCCTCCCTTCTATCTTCTCTCTCTATCTCTTCTTTCTTCACTGACAGCGGTGGTGGTGGTGATGGGTCACGATGGTGGTGATGGGGTTCGCGATGGTGGTGATGGGATTCGCGATGGTGATGATGGGGTTCGCGATGGTGGTGATGGGGGGATGCGGTGGTGGTGGTGATGAGGGGCTACAGTGGTGGTGGTGATGGGGGTTGTGGTGGTGGTGGTGATGGGGGGCTGCGATGGTGGTGGTGATGGGGGGCTGCGGTGGTGGTGGTGATGGGGGGTTGCGGTTATGGTGGTGATTGGAGGTCGCGGTGGTGGTGTTGATGAGGGGTTGCGGTGGTGGTGAAGGGGGGGTCGCGGTGGTGGTGATTCTCTATCAGGTAATGTGTTCAATGTGTCCATACTTGATAACTTCAGCAAGCCCAGATGCTAATTCTCTATCAGGTAATGTGTTCAATGTGTCGGTGTCTATGAGCACACATTGCGGCTGGTAGAATGCACCAATCAAATTTTTCCCCAATGGGTGGTTTATTCCCGTTTTGCCCCCAACAGAAGAATCCACCTGGAAGAGCAAGAAAAGTCTATTTGTAAGGTGTTAAGAGCATATAGAAGTCTAACTGGTAACTGCCAGGCAGTGTAAATATTAGAATCAGCAAGATGATTTATTACACCTGTGCCATAACAGTTGTAGGAATCTGAATGAAATTGACTCCACGGAGAAAAGAAGCTGCTGCATATCCACACATATCACCAATGACACCGCCACCTAGGGCAACAAATGTACACCGTCTGTCCAATCGAGACTCTATGGCTTTGTATAAGTATTAACAAATGTATAAGTATTAACACTCATGTGACACTGTAATTTACCAATGTATAAGTATTAACACTCATGTGACACTGTAATTTTATTCTTAATTTTAGCACCAGTGGTTTGTGTTGACTCAAAATGCTCTAATTCAAAATCAAATAAAAAGCTATTATGCACCAACTCACTCCAAGGTTGAAGCCCAACTGTTCTTGCCGTCTACGAAGAGGACCTCCGCCGCCCCAAGTTCCCATCCCTCAACGAATACAGCTGAACCCCGATTACGCCATCAAACGCTTCACCTACCAGCTGAACCCCGAAGAAGGAGAGTGATTACAAGCTGCTGTTGAACAATCGCTTGGGGATGCAGATGTTTGACGCGGGGTACGTGCACCATGGGCTGCTGAAATCGACGATTTGGGTGCTGAATCGGGAGTCGGTTTGGTGGATTGTAGAGAGAGATAGTGTGTGTGTATCTATGAGAGAGATGGTATGGGAGTGTTGGTGGTGAAGAAGAAGATGGATGGATGGGTCCCACAATGTTTATTTTTTGTTTTTAGTTAAAGGGTAATTTTGTCTTTTCAACAATAATTTTAACAGAAAAATTAACAGTGTTAGTCATCTGGACTCAAATGGAGATAAAAATGAAACGACAAAGACTCAAATGAAGATAACATAAAACGTTAGAGGGCAGATGACAATTTTGAAACAACAGGGACGCAAACGGTTAAAATGAGAAAACGTCAGGGACGCAAATGGTAATTTACTCTTATTTTTATTTTTATCTGTTATTTTATAACATTATATGCTATTATTTTTTTTTTTAATTTTTACCTCAATTTGTTATTTGATTATTTGTTGAATGAGAAATAACCGGTTAGTGTTAGGTATTTTATTTGTTGCAACTATGAATTGAACTGAAGAAGAGTACATTCCTAGAATGGCGAAACTGTAGCGTCGTAACAAAAATGTCAAATTTTTTGGGTTGAGTTGGACAAATCACATAAAATACCAACTTAATTGTGCTGCAAGAGGTAAGATGATTTTTTGGGCAGGAACATTGTGTGCGGACTCCTAACACACCAGTAAGATTTTAACAAATTAGACTATAGAATCTAGTTACTTTTAAACACATAGAAATCGTATAAACCTAATCAACCACATGAAGATGTTTGGAAAATACCAATCAAATTTATATAAAATCAGCTTTTCAATCACAATAAATAAACTTATGAACTTATAGCAACTCAAATTTTAATTCCTATAATAGTCAAGGATATAAAATTGTTTCACAGGAAATAACCGTTAATTTATAAAGCAAATAGAGGCCTAATTAGTAATTAATTGATCACTTTGAATGACCGAATATGACCCTACATTTGTTGAATATATACCAATCTTTTGAAAGTATTTTTGTTTTTGTTGAATTTCTTGTTATTCAACATTGCTTATACAACTATATGTATTTCTTGAATGGCATATATAATCTCTTATAAAAGATGCATTACTTATCTTATACAATATTATAGTTGGATTTTCTTTTCTTTAAAAAAATCTTCTTGAAAAGTTAGCACACGGTTGAAAAAAAGACGGGGAACAGATATTGTTAAGGATTCTAGCACCAAAATCTTAAGGAACTTCCCTCAATTGTCAAAGTATTACTGAACATCCCCTCAATTATCAAAATCTTTTCACTAAAAATCCCCTCAATTATCAAAATCTTTTCACTAAAAATCCCCTCATTTATCAAATCTTTTCACTAAAAATCCCCTCAATTATCAAAACCTTTTCACTAAAATCCCCTCAATTATCAAAATCTTTTAACTAAAAATCCCCTCAATTATCAAAATCTTTTCACTAAAAATCCCCTCAGTTATCAAAATCTTTTCACTAAAAATCCACTCAATTATCAAAATCTTTTCACTAAAAATCCCCTCAATTATCAAAATCTTTTCACTAAAAATCTCCTCAATTATCAAAATCTTTTCACTAAAAATCCCCTCAATTATCAAAATCTTTTCACTAAAAATCCCCTCATTTATCAAAATCTTACGAAACATCCTCTTGTGGACTTTTCAAAACTAAAAAACTTATTCTTTTGGTTCTTAATTCTTTTAGTTGCTGGGGAAAAAAATGATTGTAGGTTTATAAAAGTGCAACTCATCAAAATGATGAAAAGCAGATTAAGTTTAAAAACCACTAAAACTCCATCAACCTTCACATAAATTGTGTTCCAATACCATATCAGTTATAACATCAACAAAAGAAACATATCACTTTAACTATCAAGTTTACATAAAGTATATGTAGTATTATAGAAAGCTCTTACAACAATTTGTACACTTACAACAATAACCACAATATAAGTTCACAATGAAAGCAACATGCAAAATACTACACAATCTAGCGCCGGTGGTATCTATGGTGGGGGAGAGGGGGAAGGGGAGAGAAGAGGGCTAGAGTGAAGGGTTAATAACAATGGCAAAAGCGTAAAAAATGCAAGAATGCACAAGATGTAATAAACATCTTTTAGGATCCTGTAACAATCAAGATATAAGTTCTGATGATATGAGTTTGAGTTGTTTAAACACTCAAATATCCAAGACAAAATACAGAGATCTAGAAAAGCCATGGCATAAGCAACGACGGAGATGATTATAAAGGGGTTGGCAATGGGAAAATGTGTGTGTTTTTCTCGTATAAGCTTTAATAGAACGAGTCCCAAAAGTGCTAAATACATACCAAGCAAGTATGCGATGTTTTTAGGATTTGAGTAATGTTGTGACCTGTAAAGAAGAAAAACAAGAACGGATGTGATCAAAGTGCGTATATGACCCTATATGAACATCTCAAAAGGAAAGTATTATGTACTTTAAGTTCATCCTATAATTATAACAAAATTTATTTCACACCAACATGAACCATCATTTTCTCTTCAGTTTTCCATGTTCTTCATATTTATACACATGATTAGCGATTTGGACAAACATACTTGTAGATATTTGTTTTGAATGGGCCAGGATGATAGATGTTAATTGTGGAAATTAATAATTAGTTGGTGTAAGCAACTAAGCAAGAGGGGAAAATCTATATCACATTAAATAAGGGATCCAAACTTCAAAAGGATTTATATATTTGACGTCTTATAGGATTACGAAACCCATTAATATGGGTCATGAAGATCACTCGTTTTAGGGTGAGCATGAATCGATCGAGTTGGTTATGTTATAGGGTTAAACTTTGGTTTTTATATCTTCCTAACCGATTGATTCAGTTGTAAATGGTTTAGTTAATTCAGTTATTGAAAAGATGGTACATTTTAAAGAAGTCAAGCGAGTTTAAATAATAAATCTAATCCCATCTATAGATATAATATATTAGCAATCAATGTAGTTTATTAACGAGAATAAGCAACAACTTGTATGTTATTTATAAATAATTATAATAAAAGTTTTTAACATATAATCTATTATTTCTAGAAAATAGAAAACATAAGAATGTTTTTAATATTGATTTGGTTCGGTTAGGTACTTAAGTATATACGTATAACCGTTATCAAGCTATAAAAGTCGGTTATATAAAATTGTATAACCAAACCATTGGTCTCTCAATTAATGTTTCAGTTATTCTAATTTGTTTTTGTGCACTTACTTCTTTTTTCGTGACCCCTAACTAATTCAACTCATCTATTTACGTTAACTAATAACAAGAAACTAATTAACACAAAAAAATTGCTAAGTATGGATCATCAAGCAGTTTATATTCTATTTCCAACCAATTTACGTTAAATAAAGTGAAAACTATATATATCACAGCCACATCAAATTCAGATTAGCTTCCAAGTGTGAGGGCGATTGATAGTCAAAAGGTGCGTATCTCAAAAAGTTGTTGAACGAATGAAAAGTTAAAGAACTTGAATTGGGTCTTAAGACAATTTGACAAAACTCAAACGTTGAGTAAAGAGTAATGGAAATTACCTATTAGTGTGTGGTCCATCTGTTGTTATCAGGACACTTGAACCAGAGTGTGGATTAGCACTGCTCATGGACGTCAATTCAACCTGGATTTGAAAGTTTGGAGATTCGGACCTTCAGAAGAAAAAAAAGGAAATTTACGAAAATGATCATTTTACCAAATCAAATTATTAAAATAACCAGTCAAAAATTAAGTTTATTAAAGAAACAACCAATCGAATCGCGCCAAATGTCCCTCCCTCGCCCACATGGCGAGAAATATGGTAAATTTCCCAAAAAAAAAAACAACATTGGACGATCACATCACTTTAAGACTGAATTCTCTTCCATCAAGTCCTAATCACCATGCAATAAAGGATATAAAAGCAGGGGATATTTGAAAAATAAAAGAGTCTTAATATAAATACACTCAACATTATAAATTGACACATTCTTATACGTCTCGTATGACATCATACGCGGAGTATAGGATCGAAAACACTAATAACGAGAAAAAATTCAGGGGTTGTTAGAAGGTTATATGCCTCGTATAGGACTATACGAAATATATATAAATTTAAGGTGTTAATTTATAATTTTGCGGGCGTCTAAATATCATTTTCCAAATAAAAAACGGAGATATGTCTAAAACAAATAAATAAATCTTGATAAATGAAACGAAAGTACTCTGTAGTAAGAATCTCGTTGAGTTCTTCTTCTTCTTCTTCATCACCTGGTGTTGTGGATTCAGGTAAGTTGTCACCAATGGAAACCGTAAACCTTCAACAACAAGAACAAAAAGTTAACAAATTAAGACATAATCAAATCTTCATAAGAAACGGAGAGAAAAAAAAATAGAATAAAAAGAAGGAATCCATGTCATCTGAAATTTGTCTGCAACAACATTCAAGCAACAGCATCGTCGATTTGAGAGAGAGAAACGACAAGGGGTGGTGGTGGAGGAGTGGTTGAACGCCGTTGAAGGATTAATTAACTGATATTCGCAATTTTAATTAATTCTTATTTATTATTAGTATATATAAAATTATTAATTATTAATTATATCCGGTGTTTTAAGTTTTTTGCGATTTCATTAATTCTTATTTATTATTAGTATATATAAAATTATTAATTATTAATTATTAATGATTTCGTGTCATCTGAAATCTGGTTGGCTTTTGTTTCCGGTATGTAGCCGGAACCAAACCTAACTGTGTTTTAAGTTTTTTGCGATTTCGTCTGAACTTTGGGTTCATAAGCGCAGCGCGCGTGGAGAAGAAACGCTAGTTAGTAATTAATTGATCACTTTGAATGACCGAATATGACCCTACATTTGTTGAATATATACCAATCTTTTGAATGTATTTTTGTTTTTGTTGAATTTCTTGTTATTCAACATTGCTTATACAACTATATGTATTTCTTGAATGGCATATATAATCTCTTATAAAAGATGCATTACCTATCTTATACAATACTAGCTTTAGTAAACCCGTGTAATATACGGGTTGAATAAATAAAATATTAAATTGAATAAAAATTATTAATTATAAAATGATAGACTAAAACATGATATGATTGAAACTATGTATAAGTAATAGTTATAAGTAATAAAATAATAATTCGAAATTTTTAATTTTTTTTATTTTTCAAAGATAAATTAGACATTTTGTTTTAAAACAACATTATAGTTTTTTTTAAATTTCCTTACTATAAATCCCTATTTTAATTATTTTTGTTTTATTAAAAATTACTTTAAAAATAAATTTTAAAATATTACGTAAAAATAATTTTATTTTTTAGAAAAAAATCTTTGTATAAAAAACTATCTATATAGAAATAACATTAATAAAAAATTATCTTTCTTAATTTATTAAAAAAACTAATTATAATGTAAATATAAATAGATAATATTATTAGTAATTAATGTGATTATTTAATAGGAGATATAAGCGGGAAAAATTTGATTAGAATGAATGTGATGCTGACACGTGGCATTACATGAGTCAAAAAAGTAACATGTGTCAATTATAGTTACTCTTTTATCAGAGTAGTGAGATTATGGTTGTATTTTTTTTTCTTTAAAAAAATCTTCTTGAAAAGTTAGCACACGGTTGAAAAAAAGACGGGGAACAGATATTGTTAAGGATTCTAGCATCAAAATCTTAAGGAACATCCCTCAATTGTCAAAGTATTACAGAACATCCCCTCAATTATCAAAATCTTTTCACTAAAAACCCCTCAATTATCAAAATCTTACGAAACATCCTCTTGTGGACTTTTCAAAACTAAAAAACTTATTCTTTTGGTTCTTTAATTCTTTTAGTTGCTGGGGAAAAAATATGATTGTAGGTTTATAAAAGTTTGATGACGTTTTAACCGGATATCGCTTTCTCATTTCAATTAACATGTAAACTATACTCTAACATGAAAATTATTTACAAAGTGCAACTCATCAAAATGATGAAAAGCAGATTAAGTTTAAAAACCACTAAAACTCCATCAACCTTCACATAAATTGTGTTCCAATACCATATCAGTTATAACATCAACAAAAGAAACATATCACTTTAATCATTAAGTTTACATAAAGTATATGTAGTATTATAGAAAGCTCTTACAACAGTTTGAACACTTACAACAATAACCACAATATAAGTTCACAATGAAAGCAACATGCAAAATACTACACAATCTAGCGCCGGTGGTATCTATGGTGAGGGAGAGGGGGAAGGGGAGAGAAGAGGGCTAGAGTGAAGGGTTAATAACAATGGCAAAAGCGTAAAAAATGCAAGAATGCACAAGATGTAATAAACATCTTTTAGGATCCTGTAACAATCAAGATATAAGTTCTGATGATATGAGTTTGAGTTGTTTAAACACTCATATATCCAAGACAAATACAGAGATCTAGAAAAGCCATGGCATAAGCAACGACGGAGATGATTATAAAGGGGTTGGCAATGGGAAAATGCGTGTGTTTTTCTCGTATAAGCTTTAATAAAACGAGTCCCAAAAGTGCTAAATACATACCAAGCAAGTATGCGATGTTTTTAGGATTTGAGTAATGTTGTGACCTGTAAAGAAGAAAAAACAAGAGCGGATGTGATCAAAGTGCGTATATGACCCTATATGAACATCTCAAAAGGAAAGTATTATGTACTTTAAGTTCATACTATAATTATAACAAAATGTATTTCACACCAACATGAACCATCATTTTCTCTTCATTTTTCCATGTTCTTCATAGTTAAACACATGATTAGCGGTTTGGACAAACATACTTGTAGATATTTGTTTTGAATGGGCCAGGATGATAGATGTTAATTGTGGAAATTAATAATTAGTTGGTGTAAGCAACTAAGCAAGAGGGGAAAAATCTATATCACATTAAATAAGAGCATTCACAACCATTATCAAGTTATAAAAGTCGGTTATATAAATTGTATAACCAAACCATTGGTCTCTCAATTGTTTCAGTTATTCTAATTTGTTTTTGTGCACTTCTTTTTTCGTGACCCCTAACTAATTCAACTCATCTATTTACGTTAACTAATAACAAGAAACTAATTAACACAAAAAAATTGCTAAGTATGGATCATCAAGCAGTTTATATTCTATTTCCAACCAATTTACGTTAAATAAAGTGAAAACTATATATATCACAGCCACATCAAATTCAGATTAGCTTCCAAGTGTGAGGGCGATTGATAGTCAAAAGGTGCGTATCTCAAAAGTTGTTGAACGAATGAAAAGTTAAAGAACTTGAATTGGGTCTTAAGACAATTTGACAAAACTCAAACGTTGAGTAAAGAGTAATGGAAATTACCTATTAGTGTGTGGTCCATCTGTTGTTATCAGGACACTTGAACCAGAGTGTGGATTAGCACTGCTCATGGACGTCAATTCAACCTGGATTTGAAAGTTTGGAGATTCGGACCTTCAGAAGGAAAAAAAAAAGAAAATTTACGAAAATAACCATTTTACCAAATCAAATTATTAAAATAACCAGCCAAAATAAGTTTATTAAAGAAACAACCAATTGAATCGCGCCAAATGTCCCTCCCTCGCCCACGTGGCGAGAAATATGGTAAATTTCCCAAAAAAAAAAAAAAAAAAAACATTGGACGATCACATCACTTTAAGATTGAATTCTCTTCCATCAAGTCCTAATCACCATGCAATAAAGGATATAAAAGCAGGGGATATTTGAAAAATAAAAGGGTCTTAATATAAATACACTCGACATTATAAATCGACACCTTCTTATACGTCTCGTATGACATCATACGCGGAGTATAGGATCAAAAATACTAATAACGAGAAAAATTCAGGAGGGGCTATTGGAAGGTTATACGCCTCATATAGAACTATACGAAGCGTATATAAATTTTGGGTGTTAATTTATAATTTTGCTGGCGTCTAAATATCATTTTCCAAATAAAAACGGAGATATGTCTAAAACAAATAAATAAATCTTGATAAATGAAACGAAAGTACTCTGTAGGAAGAATCTCGTTGAGTTCTTCTTCTTCATCACCTGGTGTTGTGGATTCAGGTAAGTTGTCACCAATGGAAACCGTAAACCTTCAACAACAAGAACAAAAGTTAACAAATTAAGACATAAATCAAATCTTCATAAGAAACGGAGAGAAAAAAAATAGAATAAAAAGAAGGAATTTCGTGTCATCTGAAATTTGTCTGCAACAACATTCAAGCAACAGCATCGTCGATTTGAGAGAGAGAAACGACAAGGGTGGTGGTGGAGGAGTGGTTGAACGCCGTTGAAGGATTAAGGGAAAATTACTAAAATGAACATTTGACTATTTGTGTTTACAATAATAGCCACTGAAAAATAAATTTACTTAATTATTCCACCAATCAAAATCTTCCATCTGTCAAAATATCACCAAGCGACGATACAAACACACACTGACACACATGTATCGCTACTTTTTCAAAATTTAATTTGATGTGGTCCCCACTACTCATCATGTATCGCCAATGGGCGATAATTTGGGAAACATGTATCGCCAACTTTTCAGTTGTCCCTACCTCTTTTTAGTATAAAAATCAATTTACATAAACACCCATATACTTTCAAGTTTATTTCTTTTATCATATTATTAAACTTCGAAAAGAAGATTAATATTATTAACATTTTATTTTAAATCTCGTTTATACATTTCATATCAGAAAAAGATTTGTGATGATGAAATATATTTGAATAATTCATTAATAATCAATAAATAAAGAAAAATGAGTTTTATAAACGATTTACAAGTTTTTAATTCAAATGAATTGAATAAATGAATTACATATGAGTTGTTTGAATTATATATAAACAAATATGACAATGGTTTTTCAATCGAATACACAAATTCTTTCGCCGTTTAAAAAGATTTGATTACCATCTCCTTCTAACGGTTGATTATTCAGATTAAAAAAAGGTTATAATTGCAGATTGTGTATATAATGCATACTTTTTTTATAAAATATGTATTCATATATGAATTATTCAATTCCTTTTATAACAATATGTAATCATCACAAACTTGTTTATGTAAAAATTAATGTGAAGCTGATAAAAACAACTATTTTCTTGACCTCAATTTGGTAACATTTTATGACAACATTGATATATATATATATTTTCTCAAGTCTACTTAAACACCTAATAATGAGTTATGAACCCAACCAAACAAGTGTACAATACCCCAAACTATATTTAGACCACAAGTTAATTATAAGCTCAATTATATAAACAGTTACGCTTAACCATTTAAAATATTTAGAACTTTAAATTATTAAAACTTATTTTTTAAATAAAAAACTAAATTCTTAATAAATAAGTAAAAACTTGATTTTTATTAATTATTAATAACTTATTGTGTGTTTAGGAACTTAAAATTCTCAAATGTCTAGTTTTTTTATATTTAAAACTTAAATATTTTAAAGATTAGTGAAATAAGTTTAAATGTGTAAGGGATCTTTATGTAAATTTCTTCTTAAAAAGTGGTGGGGACCATTATTTTAATTTGGGCGATAATTTGGAATATATATCGCTTGGTGCGATACATATGGGTTAAAACTTAAAAGTGTAAAAATTTTAGTCAATGATTATATTTGTAAATTGATTTGGTCAAGTGGTTATTTAAATAATTATCCCATTAATTAATTGATATTGGTAATTGTAATTAATTCTTATTTATTATTAGTATATATAAATTTATTATTATTAATTATATCCTTAAAAAGTGAGCCTATAAGTTGAGCCAACCCGACTCGGTTTATAATGAGTCGAGCACAAGCTCAAATCAGCTCACTCGTTAACAGTCTCGTTGGCTTTTTTAAATTAAAACTTAAATTATAATTTATATAGTAAACTAAAGTTATAACATATTATTTAAATATACCATAGTATAAAGATATATTATGCTCATAATCCTTCAAATACCAATATTTTAATGAGTTGGATAATATAAAAATATAAAAAACATTAATTTTGTGTTTTTATATAACTACATATACGTAAAAAAACAAAAAAAGTGTTTTTTTAAAATAAAGTTAACGAATTGTTTCGTGAACCGGCTCGGCTCTACTTAGATCGTTTATAAACGAGCCGAACGTCAGCCTACGATTTATACTCGTTAAAATGATGTCAAACCGAGCCCAAACCCTAGCTTGATTTGGTTCGGCTTGTTTACATCCCACCAGCAAATGTGTGTCGAATGAAGGGAATTAATCATATGGATAAAACAATACACAAGTCGTTATCATCAAATTAAATTCGTTTCCCTCTATTCAAAGAGAGGTTGCGCATCATAGGAGTATACATCGATCGAAAGTAGGAGTAGCAATCAAAAGGCTCGGTCTAAAAGTATAGTTGGGCTTAGTTAGCTTGTTGACAAATCTATAAACCACAAAACATGAGGGCCCAAAAGATATGAAACAGTAGATCTTGAACAAAAATGTGACCAAACTTACTCCGTATGGCGTAGATCCATGGTGCGATCTTGTTCAATTGTTACGGGAATATTGGCATCCTGTCCATCTCTCTCTGGGGCTGATCGAGGCATGATTCCTTCGAAGAGTGCTAAAATCCTTAATTCAAAACAAACAGACAAGATAAAAAAAAAGTTATAAAAAAAACAAAACAAAAATGATCATTGATCATATATGAATGTTTACGATGCTAGGTTTGGATGATGGGCGGGATATTGGTGTCTGATGGAGATGAGAGGCGCGAGTCCTGATGTTGGGATAGCAATGCTTGAA
Organism: Flaveria linearis; assembly: GCA_024085815.1. Taxonomy (NCBI): domain Eukaryota; kingdom Viridiplantae; phylum Streptophyta; class Magnoliopsida; order Asterales; family Asteraceae; genus Flaveria; species Flaveria linearis. The sequence continues at coordinate 47,282 of JABSNV010000063.1, read as the reverse complement.
TTATCATCTTCTATATTCTCCATGCTTTCGAACTTACAATCGTACCTATATTTGCTTCATTCAAAGAGAAGAATCAGCAAATATGATTCAGGTAGTGGGCACAGAGTCTCATCTAGTGACATTTAAAGGAATTAAGGCTTGGGTAGAGTGTGACACTGGTAAGAATTTGAGTCAAAGATAGTGACATCCCAATGTGTGCACCTTTGAAACTTTTAAACTCAACAGCTAAAACCCCTTAAGTTTTCTAACTTTTAGTTTAAGCCATCAACATGTATGTTGTCATTGTTCTATATATTTGCCACATGTATAGACCATTTGTGGAGTTAAAAAAAACTATTTACGTGTCACTGTGATTTTAAACAGTACGCATATACGATGTTTTAAATGTATACTAGTGACAATCAATTTCTTTGAGAACAGAAAGTAGCTAGTTAAATCACGAGTAATTTGGATGGAAATAAATTGATTGTTGTATAGACTTGTCGTGCGCACGTGACACACGCACATATGTATTATGATACATTTGAGAAGCATGAGATTGTATTTTTACATTGATTTTTAAGAGTTTAAGAGGGGGAAATATCTTTTATGATTTGACTATTTTAATTATTATTTATGCATACATGTCTAATATGATTAAATATAGAAAGAGTTAATTACATGGTTGGTCTATGTGAAATACTTATTGATAACAACTTTAAAAAATTATACCGTTAATCCTAACTATTTGTCAAATCATAACACGCGTAGGCCTTGGTGAGTGGATGGACGTTTATTTTTTATGTTAAAAAGGTGTTAGATGATCCAAAATTAATGTTCATTCATTGCAGGGATCACGCGTGTTATGGTTTAATTTAATAAACAGTTAGGATCAACGATATAATTTTTCAAAATTGGGAACAATTCTGTAATATTAATTACAAAATTCCTTTAGAATCTAATTATGAATAATATTAATTTCTTGCTTAATTAAATTCTCAAGATCGTTTTTATTTTCAATGATTTAATATTACTTTATTTTATAAACTTTTATTAATATTTCAAAAGTATATAATATTTAATGAACTAATTGTTCAAACGCGTTGCTGGTTTTTTTAGTGTGTTGTGTTCACTACCGTATTTAACGGACATCTCTCTAGTGTGTTTACATCTCTTTGGACCATTTACGAAGTAGAAAAACAAGTTACATATCATTATGATTTTAAAGAGTACACGTAGACGGTGTTTTAATTGTATACTAGTGACGGTATCCTTGAAAAATAGAAAAGTAGCTAGTTAAATTACGGGTGATTTGGATGGAAATATATACAAATAAATAGATTGTTTTAAAGACTAGTTTTTGCAAATGATTGTAAGATGGAGGAATGAAGTGATAATTAATTAAACCAGGTGTGGATCTAACTTCTGAAATGGAATCCCTTTACTTTGTCAAAAAGGTAACCAAATGAAAGAAGGCAAAATGGGACCATACAAGATACACATTATGCTTCAACCCCTACAAGCTTTCAATCCCAATTTGTCAAAAGGTGACAATTAATGAAAGGAGACAAAATGGGTTTTTCTATGCTTCTGCCTATTCCTCTTCCGATTGCATATTTTAAAAAGGTCACATGTGGACTAATAACATAGGATCAATCCGACATATACTTGGTCGACATAGGATCAATCCGACATATACTTGGTCAACATAGGATCAATCCGACATATACTAGTGACTCTTGGTACACTGTAATGTTCTAAATACGATTACAATCTACAAAGCTTTGACAGTGGAAATCTAAATACTTTTCTATTTATGAATACATCTATAAACTCTAATAAAACAAGGTTTTTTAAGCCATACGACATTATTTTAAACCATCATTTTGACACATGGCAAGCTCTTACACCATTTTTATTTTCAAATCCCGCCTAAATCTTGACCCATATTTATGTTTCACGCGGACCCTTCTAACCCATAAGAATACCGGTTATCTCATCCCCTTCTATTCTTTCACAAACAAAACCCTAGATCCAAATCATTCTTCCATCTTCACTGGTACGAAAACCTTCTAACAATGTATTATTCTTCCGCTAATCTTTCGTTCTACTTCCTAAACACAAATCTTTGAATCGATGATGGCTGAACTTTGATTTCCTTTTCGTATATCTAAACAGCCTTGCGAATGTGCTTCCTCACATTGCTTCTTCATCTGGCGATTATCAAGGTATGTGTCTACAATGATATTACTAGGATTAGAGTTCATCGATTTGTGTTTTATTAGTTAAATTTTAATTTTCATACATTGAGTTCTACTACGATTTAGATCTGCAACTTTGAACATGGATTTCATGGAATTGTGTATTCATAAATGATTTGATTGAATTAGATTAACTTTGTTTTGTGTTGATTTAGTGACGTATTTTGTGTACCTATTTAATCTTCAAACATTCACATTTACAGTTGTAATACAAAAACATTGCAAGTAGTAATTTGGCTATGGCAACTCCATTACAAAAAGCTCAGATTTTTTTATTTACTTTAACTTACAATTAAAAGGGGTGCAGACCTGCTTGCTGCAATAAATCCTTTGATTTGCTCGTGGATACCCCATTCTCCTCACTTAGTTGTGAACATACTTAATCTTTTACAAGACAAAATTTCTTTTTTCTAGATTAAAGTTTCTTTTTTTCTAGATTAAATAGAGAAAGGAATAACAAAATTGAGTAAATTGAAAGAAAATAAAATGAAGAATTGGGTGAAGGTGATGGTACTCCCAGGTTGTTAGAAGACATCAAATTGAAGCAGAGGTAGCCCTAAACCTTTTAAATTTTATAAGAATTCAATTGAGTGTTGTGGGTAATTGATCTTAGGTTGTTATATTGATGAACTAGAATTCCAGTAATCACCCATTATCATTATTGACAGATTAGGTTGTTAATGTTGATTCTTTTTTTTATATTTTGTAGTTTTATTGAATTTGTATAGATATATGTGAAAACACTTGAAATAGGTTTATTTTAATCAAGATTGTTGACTATATGGGATGTTAATAATATGCTGATATAGGTTACTATCTATCATATGGGGATGTTGTTCATCACTCGACAAGAAATATCTCATTTTGCTACAAGTCTTGATGCAAAGATGGAGTAGGTACAGAACGATAGAAATGGCTTACATTTATATTTTGCTCTCTTACCATTTATATAAAGAAACAAACACCTATAACATGTTATGACTTAAATAGTTAATAGCTATCTTGGAATTTTTAAGAAACAAAGCCTTTTAAATTGTAAAATTTTAAAGAAACGATAACTATATATATATACACATACAGATTGCCTATAATCTAAAGGCCTTGTGCAATAGTTTTTTTGCAAAACCAAATAAATATTTATGATGCAGAATCAAATTTATTTTGTGTTTAACATACATTGGTTGCCCCTTAGACACCTGGGAAATAGGAATGGATTGCTTCCAAGAAACTGCAGACGTTTGAGGTTCACATAGATGTTAAAGGTTCTTTCTTGCTTGCGTACTACCACCACTGTCTTACGTCTTCATCATATGTATGATTAAAAAGGTGTATTGGCTCTTTGGAAAGATGCAGGTCCCACCGTTGTTAGGGCCATAGCATAGAACATGGGAACGCTTGCTTCTTATGATCAATGTGTGGTCATATTTAAAGATAGTCTTGGCTTTGGTGAGTTGGTCATAATCTTAGGTAAGATTAAGCTTCACAGTTCTAATTTGGTTAGATTACACACAATAGAAGTTAACCTTCTTAATGATTTCAATACTATTGTTACATCTCATTTGTCATTTTAGCAAAAGGTGTTTTTAAAAAAAACTTATAGAAAATCAATTTGAAGTTTTCACTTAAGCATTTCTTTTATCATATGTGGCATGGATTTAAGTGGCAAATATGTGGCATGGATTTAAGTGGCAAATATGTGGCATGGGATTAAGTGGTGCCACATCAACATATTGACATTAATAATTTAGTTCAAATAAAAGTGTTTGCTAAAATGATGATGGTTATAAGCTGGTTTTTATTTGTGCCTAATTTTAAAAATGTATGTTTCTATTTAGTGTACTTTGCCCTTCTAATTTAACTTTTTAGATAACCATCCACATGCCTAAAGTTTCAAATTTTAGGTCTGTAATTAATTCTTACATTTTGACTTCTCTTTTAAAAGTATTGAAAATATGAAGAGTTTATGTTGTGTGAGCTTCTGAAGCAATGGGCAGATCATAAGCTAATGAAGTAATGGTTTCCGTTACCTTAATCAATCAAATTGTTTATAAACTTGTGCATTTTTTCAGGTGCCTAAATGTATAAATTGGAGAACCTAAGAATGTTTCATTATCTTAATCAATAAATGTTTATGAACTCACAGGAGTTGATGACGCTAAAGATTACCTTGCAATAAACATGCTATGGGTGTTGTTAGGAAATCTGTGAGCAGGTAAGCAGGTGTTTAGTAATACATGTTATATTTGGTTATAATGTATCAATGTTGTGTAATCTAAAATGTTTCTTCCCTTTACATGAAGCGATATTCCATGTTCTGCCTGCAATTCTCCACTTAGGGAATATTAATGGAGGGAAATAATCAGATTCCTCTCAAACTAAACTAATATATCTTGATTTCATCCAAAAACAACAGGTGAGTTTTTTTATGCAGTTAGTTTTTATAATTATTATTTTATTTATGTAGAAATTAATGATTTCATTTCTTGGAGAATGGAAGTGTTCTGCATAAGTTTGATGAGACAGGTATTCAGGGTTCATTTTAAGTCTTTTCATCTTGAACTCGGTTGATATATGTATGCTCCACCTTTATTTACGGAAATCACATGCATACACTAATCTAGATCATTTTATTTACTAATCTATATTTATACAATGCCTCTATGTTTTATACTTTTTATGCATAAATATAACATGATATACCAAGTTATTAAACTTGTGACCCTTACAAAATCCTTTACCCAGGAGGATTAACATGATAAAAGGAAAGACTTTTTCTTGATGGGCTTTGTAACTTCCTTAGCTGGTGTTGTGTTTTTGTCATCATAATCAGTCACAGTTGAATTATCAAATAGTTTTTCGTCTATATGTATGCGAACAACATATTCTATTCAATCATTAATGCATGTTTAGGAAGGTGAACTTGTGATCAAATATTAGTTATTTAGTTTAAAATGCTCTTGCTATATTCTGATTAATCATTGATGCTTCTTGAAATATTGATCAAAAGATGGATTCTGTAACGAAACTAAACTCAATGTGTTATCACTCGTGCTACAGAAGCGAATGTTATATCTGAAAGTAACATTAAAAATCAAAGGTTAATTTTAAGATTCAGTGCGACACATTCAGACAAAGTAATTCCTTTCAAGACTAAAGTAAAACATCTTTCTACGGTCGTATTTTTGAAATGATGATAAAGAAAAGTCAATGACAATCTCTGTCAAGAGTTAAATTGTGTTTAAAAGAACCTATTATTACATACGGTTAACTTTATGTCGTTTTATTAAGAGTTAAGGGTAGAGAAGGATTGAACTGTTGGCTTTAGATAAGGATAAGAGGTGTACTAATGTTACTTTAAGTGATCTTTACAAGGAAGTCTTGCATGTCTATGACTTACATATGTAAGTTGTAATGAAATAATATTTATCGAGTGTAATCATTGATATTAGTTGAGATGATAAGAAAATATATTTTTAATTTTATTTCAATTATCCAACCCGTGTGTTACACGGTTAGTTTAAACCATTACACGTCATTAGTTCATTAAAGAGACAATATATATATCATCAAAAACAAAACATTACTTTCGATGTTTAATATAGAAATCCAATTACATTGATAGCACTACAAGGAAGAAGACCTTTAGCGGCGACATATGTCGCCGCTAATACCCCTATTTGTCGCCGCTATTACTATTAGCGGCGACTAGTCGCCGCTAATAAGTCGCCACTAAAAGTTCGTCGCTATTGACCAAAAGTCGCCGCTAATAAGTCGCCGCTAAAAGTGTCGCCGCTATTGACCAAAAAATCGCCGCTAATAACTGTCGCCACCTAATGGTATTTTTCGACTATTAGCGGCGACATATGTCGCCGCTAATAGTCTTTTTTTTAATTTTTTTTGTTTTTTTTTTTTGGAAATCCTGTTTTCCAGCCAAAACAAACCTATGTTTATCAAATCTAGATTACACTACACAATATCATAAAATTATACATAAACTACAATCTAGATTACGTACAAAATATCATCCAATCATACATATAGATAATTAAGTCATGTTTAATTACACTACACAATATCATCCAATCTCCAATCATCCAAGCATGCTATTCATCCCCCTCGTCTGAATCCTCTTCTTCGACTTGATTTGGAGCCTTTTGCGAAGCAATTAATTGCGTCATTTGTGACATAAATTGCGCGTTTTGAAATAGACTTGAAATTTGCTCCTACAAAAACAAAATATACATTTATATCTTGGCTAAGTATATGAAGTGTCAATTAATGATGTTAAACAAACACACTTATGATAAACTTAACACATCCAAGTCATAATAACCTAAAACAACTATGATGAACTTAACACATCCAAGTTTAACTCATTTTGACCCGTTTTACTCAAATCTTGTTGTTTTCACCCATTTTGACCCGTTTAAGCTAAACTTAGATAATTAAGTCTATTTTAGCAATAAAAAGTCATAAAAAACCAAAATGAACTATGATCAACTTAACACATCCAAGTTTAACTCATATTGACCCGTTTTAACTCAAATCATGTTGTTTTCACCCATTTTGACCCGTTTAAGCTAAACTTAGATAATTAAAGTCTATTTTAGGGATAAAAAGTCATAATAAACCTAAGTGAACTATGATGAATTTAACACATCCAAGTTTAACTCATTTTGACCCGTTTTAACTCAAATCATGTTGTTTTCACCCATTTTGACCCGTTTAAGCTAAACTTAGATAATTAAAGTCTATTTTAGGGATAAAAAGTCATAATAAACCAAAATGAACTATGATGAACTTAACACATCCAAGTTTAACTCATTTTGACCCGTTTTAACTCAAATCATGTTGTTTTCACCCATTTTGACCCGTTTAAGCTAAACTTAGATAATTAAAGTCTATTTTAGCAATAAAAAGTCATAAAAAACCAAAATGAACTATGATGAACTTAACACATCCAATTTAACTCATTTTGACCCGTTTTAACTCAAATCATGTTGTTTTCACCCATTTTGACCCGTTTAAGCTAAACTTAGATAATTAAAGTCTATTTTAGGGATAAAAAGTCATAATAAACCTAAGTGAACTATGATGAACTTAACACATCCAACTATGATGCACTTACCTGTGTAAACGACTGAGGAGTTGTTCATGATCATGAACAAAAGAACTCGTCCCTGCGTTGTGCGTTGCGCGTCACGATCAACTACCATAAATCTAATTAATAAACATTATAAACACATGATTCCTCTGTAGCATATGCTAGGGCTCAGGTTCCAATATACTAATTTCCTATCATAACCTCCTAACACCATATGTCCAATATACTAATTTCCTATCATAACCTCCTAACACCTATAGGTGAAAACTATAAATCTCTAAAAAACTCTTGTACATCACATTACTTGTCTTTTAATAAGTTTACCCTTATCATATAGTGGTAATTTCACTCTGTCTATAATCTTTACTCTTAATAATATAACATATAACTATCCATGAGTTAAAAAAACATGTATACAACATTGAATGTTTAACTCTTTATATCGTCACGTACAATTATTCATATATGAAAACCGATTGACACAAAAACAAACCTACCATGGACAATAAGTTTTTGATTTTTATTAGTTGTTATTGCAAAATATAGGGATAATAAAAAGTGTCATTCTTCGAAATTCGAAAGAAACACATTTGTATGATAGCATTAAATAATTCGTTACCCTCTAAAATAAAATATAATATAATTTACACTAAATTAGAAAACAATTTAACTCATAAAGTAGAGTAGAAGTATATATAAGATTTATGCTGCCAATTGCATTTCATTTCACATTTTTTGTTGATAGCTAGGGTTCACAAGTTGTGGATCAGGAATCAAATTGAGTAGTTTTTAAGTAAAAGTTAAATTTCAAATGGGTTGATACTGACACATAAATGTTTTTGGGTTGAATTTCAAACATCTAGAATATTTTCAAACTAAAGGAAAAGTCACATTATTGGTAAGAATCCTTTCATGAAAATTTAAACATCACAACATAAAATGTATTTTGATTGAGTTCTTATATGTAGAAGAAGTCTACATCTTCACAACTAAAGACCAAAAAATAGTAGTTTCGTTAGAAGCATTATGAGACTGATGATAAAAGCATATGTCAAAGTTGCTACATAAACTCAAATGAAAATTTGTAACTCATGCTTACAATGCTACTAAGATGAGCCGATAACAAAATTTGCGATAAGGCATTAAATAACTCGAAGTATGGATCTTGCCGTTGTTTATGTTTAACTGACAAAAAGGTGCTGAAACTCGAAACTAATGATGGTCTACCCTCACAAATATTACAAAGTAGTACCAGTAAATGATGCACAATTATTTCTTCTTTGATCGTGACATCTTGATATTTTGGTGTAACATAATTGTTTTATGATTTCTAATTTTAATTATTAGTTATTTAACGGATTTAAAATTTTTCAACTTATATGGTACACGAGTATAAATTTATTTTATTATATTTATCCATCTATTCTCAATAACTACAAAGATAAAGAATTCTTTCGTGAAAGAGGGACACTCAAACAAAAAAATGAGTCTGTTTATGAAATTAATGATCGTTCTTTTTCAGCTTTCCCTGGCAATGAATCAGTACTTATGATAATTAAATTGTTTCATTGATTTCCTGATAACGTGTTATTGTTTTAACCAACCGTGTAACACACGGGTACTAACCTAGTATACATATAAACTACATTCTATAGGCGGGAGGTTAATACTAATGTATAAGTTATTGAAACAACGCCTTACAAAACTCCCAGTTGTATCATGTGGGTTATCCCATTAGTAGTTGAAAATGTCATAACAATGATCTTTTGGCCTAGTGGTCAAGGGTAGATGGGAGGTTTTATATTCTTGGAGGTTTAGGTTTCAAACCTTGACATTGATAAATATTTACTAACTTAGTGTTACTGACTAATACTACTAATCAGCCGTTCAAAAAAAAAGAAAAATGACACAAAATAACAATCAAGTTTTAAAAGTGTTTCAATTAGATACTTCATGCATATTTTGCCCAAATTGAACCACTAAATCATCAAATTGAGTCATCATCGAATTATTTTGAGTCTAGAAATAAATAAAGAGGAAGATGTGGGGATCAGGATTTACAATATATGTAATTATATTAAAAATAGAAAACATATTAATTATATTAAAAAATATAAAAATACCTAAAATCCACATCACGTCAAAAATAAGTAAATAAATAAATTTTCTAACTGAAACAAAAAGAAAAATATGTTAAAAATATTTAATATAAACAAAACATGAAAATTAAATGACTTAATTGGGATATTTTTTAAACTTGAGTGATATAATTGAAACACTTTATAACTTGAATGTTATTTTATAAGGTTACCTCTATATTAAAAAGTTATCACCTATTTGTGTCTCTTAATTAGGATTTTTACTCTGATAGCCAAACTTACATTTTCTTTGTAACATCTCACTTGGTTGGAAGAAGAACAAAAGCCTCTTTATACGAGGCTTGTGACAACCCGAAAATTTTTTTTATAATATTTACGAGAATTTACAGTTTATTTTTATATTTTTATATTATAATATAATAAATAATAATAAAAATAATGAAAACAATAATAATAATAATAATGATATTATTAAAATAATTTATAAAAATTATTAAACTTAATTTATAAAGTCCAAGGGGTGGTTTTGTAAATTATAAAACCTGTTTTAGAAAGTTATAGCATGAAATAATAAAATTTCAAACCCCAGGGACCATTGTGTAAAAATCCCAAACCAACCCCCCCGTCCCCGTCGATCCCCCTCCGACTAATAATCCGGCCACACCTCCGGCCAAGCCACAACCTCAAATAAACGCGATTCCATCTCAATTAAACAATACCGACACATCCTCGTGGATGACTCGAACCTACACCACCTTTCAATTTAGAAATCGGAGTGCGTTTGACAACCAATCCACTGAACCCACTTTTCGACCGAAAGTTCGGCCGGCCACCCACCATATCACGCACTAAAAATAAACAATAATCAAAATTGAACACCCGCTAACAATCCTATGACTATTTAAGACCTTACTTTGAGCTCAATTCGATATGAAACACACAAAAATCACATTCAAATCCGGTTTCTTCTTCGATACCTGCAACCAGTCGAACACATTCAATTCAAACATCAAACAGGTAATTGAAACTATCATTATGCTCGGTTTTACTTGGGGATTAAAAGCCCCAAGTTTAATTTCTTGATTTCAGTCGATTTGGCTTTCGATTTGGTTGAGAACCGAACTAGGGTTCTTGTTGATTTGGGGGTGAATTGAAAGCAAAGGTTAAAAGGAATTTGAACAGGGTTAAACCGCGGGTGAGTCCCTTGGCTCACTGGTTTAGCGCGTGTGTGATAGAACCGGGGGTCACGGGTTCGAACCCGGCCCCCAACATTTTTTTTAAAATAGCTTTTTGAGCCTTTTAAAAATCCAGAAAAATTCCTAAAAATTATAAAGATAATTTTATAAACTTTGTCTATTCTGAAAGTTATTAAATTATTTTCTGGAAATTTATTTCTCTAAAAACCTTAATTATTTATATTTTAATAAATAATACAAATGTTATAAATTGTCATTTTTATAAAAATGGACCTTAAATAATAATCATCAAGTTATTAATAGAGATTATATACTTTAATTATTGATTATTATGTTAAATGAAGGAATTATATTTAATAAATTACACAAATTATTTACGAATACGAATATTATCATTGTATTTAAATTAGGTATTAAAACCCCCAAATATCAAATGAAACCCTAAACCTTGATTTAACGTTAATCGTATTATTAAACTTAAATTTTGTAACAAATATATATAATCGACACCGAACTGATTTGTGAGACGCGAAACCGTACAGTTATTATATTTATAATTAATAATTGATATTAACTATATATATATATATGAATGTTTCCCGATCTTTTGTGCTTACAATTACTTGTTGCTCTACACTCGAGGTGAGTTTCACGGCCCCTTTTTACTTACTTTTCTTTTTGGGGGAGGAAACATGCAAACACTATTTTTGTCATGGTTGCAAGTATTATTGATATCGCTTGTTATGTTAGTGCGAAACGCATTTGAAAGTCCTTACAGTATCAAACCGTTAGTAACGCGATTAGCGAGGTAATTTTGGGTAGTACTACTGGGTCTGACAAACCCCGCCCGGGCTAGTCGCGCTAGCTTGATTGGAGGTCGAACGGGTGCTAAATTGACCTGTAACGATTGCCACGGTCGGTTAAGACGTGGTGGAAAGGCACTAAACACACACAGTCAGCTTCGGTTTGAAACACTAACTAACTTGTTTATAGGCTCGCGACCTATCGATATGCTTTATATACTAAACCATGTGAAACGCTTTTTGGACACAGTTCTGGTTGATGAAACATATGAAACGCTTTCTGGTACATTTCTTGTTGACTAAAACCTGTGGACTCACCAACTTTATGTTGACACATTTTAGCATGTTTTCTCAGGTCACAGAAACGCACAAGATTAAGAACTCAGCTAGGATGCATGCATGACATACATCACAACACAACTGGTTTAATTTGTGAAACGCTATTGATTCTTATGGTTGAAACGCATTCACTGTTGATTTCTATATTTGAAACGCTTCCGCAAGTCTGAAACACTCATGTTTGATTTAAACAACTAATTACTTAATGTTATGTTTTGTAATTACTGTGTTTGGTGTAACTGATGCTTATCTAAGATCCTGGTGTGTCACACGTCTGACGGTAAAATCCCGTTAGCGGATTTTGAGGGTGTGACAGATTGGTATCAGAGCATTAGTCATAGCGAACTAAAATGGACTTTGCATCTCATTTGCATTGCATTTTAGACTATAGCTGGATTTGCATTAGTTACACACACATAGATTACTAAGCTGTACTTATTAACTTTAGATGCCTGAGAACTGTTGCTTTAACATATTTCTGTGACACATGGATACCTGAGGAAAAGAAACTGATAACTCTGAGAACTGTTGCTTTAACATAGTTCTATGACACATAGATACCTGAGGAAAAGAAACTGATAACTCGTGCCTTTAATTTCCCTCTAAAGTTTTATTCTATGAACCAAAGAAATTTGTGTGACACATAGACACCTGTATTCTGGATTTCCTGGCAAAAAGCCTTCGGGCTAAGGCAAGCATATCACATAAATCTCATTGCGAGACCTGGTATGCTTACCTGGGGATTTCTGCGATGAGTGATAAACTATGGTCAATATACACAAATATCTAGGTCACATGTATCATCCTCGACTAATAGAGGGGTGGGGAGTTCCGCTCGCTCACTTCCAACATCTACACATGATTCTTCACTCTCGAAGTTGAAGCAACGACAACTCGAACCTACCCTTACCACTTGGAAACGCGAAACTCTTTTCAAACACACACGATGACAAACAAGGAGAACAACACATTACTTCCTTAACTCTATCGTACTTGTCTCGGTTCTCATGAAGCCTCACTATCGATATACAAACAAATCCTCTATTCCTACTAGTATGAAACAAATTAATGTTATTAATAGTTATAATTCGATAGTGACTGTCGTACATTGTGAATTGAAGAATCATGTCTGGAAGGAGACCTGGACGCCCGAGGGGACACGAAAACATCAACCTGACTCAAGCTGAGTTGGATGCCATCATTAATGAGCGTGTTACTAATGCGCTCACAGCCTATGAACAGATCCGCAACCAGAACCAGAACAACCAGAATCTGAATCAAGGAGGCCCAACAGCCTGTACCTTCAAGATGTTTATGGACTGTAAGCCTCACTCTTTCAGCGGTTCTGAAGGTGCTGTCACACTACTTCGCTGGCTAGAGAAGCTCGAGTCAGTGTTCGCCATATGCAACTGTCCTGCTGGAAGTCGTGTCAAGTACGCCTCCGGCACACTGGAAGGACCAGCTTTGACATGGTGGAACTCACAGGTTCAGACTTTAGGACTTGATGCTGCTAACGGTATGCCTTGGGATGATTTCAAAACACTGGTGAAAGAAGAATATTGCCCCAGAAACGAGGTCCAGAAGCTAGAAGCAGAGTTTTGGAATCTCAAAATGACTGGCTCTGAAATTGAGGAGTACACGACTCGTTCACACGAGTTGGCTGCTCTATGTCCCCAAATGGTGACCCCAGCCTATAAACGGATTGAAAAGTACATTGATGGCCTAGCTCCTCAAATCCAAGCTAGTGGTATAGCTGCTGATCCTGCCACAATTCAGCAGGCTATTCGACTGGCTCACAAGCTCACTGATCAGGCAGTGGCACATGGTATCCTACCTAACGTGGCGCCACCTCTGGACCATTCGAACACAAAAGGAAATGGGATGGTAACAACAGTAAGTCTTCAAGCTCCGATCAACAACCAATCAGAAAGTTTGATTCATCTAGAAGCTTCACAAACAACAATCAGAACAACAACAACAATGGTCAGGGATCGAGCAACTATGTTGGCAAAAACCCAAAGTGTAACAAATGCAACTTCCATCATTATGGTCAGTGTGATCATTTTTGTTGTCAAAGATGTGGCAAGACGGGTCATATTGCTAGGGATTGCAGGAGTGATCTAATGGCTAGGCAACAACCTCAACAACAACGCCAGGGCGGAGCGACCAGGGGCTGTTATGAGTGTGGCAAGGAGGGTCACTACAGGAAGGATTGCCAACAACTGAGGAATGGCAACAGGGGCAATGATGGAAACAACAACAATGGAAATGGTGCCAAAGGTCGAGTTTTTGTGATTGGTTCTGGTGAGGCAAGGGATGATCAGGATGTGGTTACTGGTACGTTTCCTCTGAATGGTCGTTTTGCTTCTATACTGTTTGATATCGGTGCCGATAAGAGTTTTGTTTCCAACAAGTTTATTAAACTCCTAGACGTAACCTTAGTTGATATGGAACTTAGTTACACTGTAGAATTAACTGATAGGAAACTAATTGAGGCAACTCACATCATTAAGGGATGTAAACTCGGATTATCTGGACATGAGTTAGGAATAGATCTGATGCCTGTCGCACTTGGTAGTTTTGATTATCTAAAAACCAAGCTGAAATTTTCTGTCATAAGAAGTCTGGTTAATCTTACCATGAGATAACGATCATGAGTATTACAAGTTTCTATTCTATACCCTAGGGTTCTAGGATCATAATTCTAGTAAGACCTTGTTAAGGGTAACAAAACATTACTAACCCTTGCTATTACTTAAGTCCTGTCCTACTTAGAGCCTTCATGATATTTCCAATCATTTTATGAGACATTCCTCCACTTAGTATTTCGGTAACTGAGGAACTGATTGAATACTTAGAATGGAAGTGGACTACAGGAAATATAGAAGAGTGATGATACTCTCTATACATACATTACGTTATTCTTTGGGATGATGCTAAGGAAATTAGGATGTCGTGTAACCGGTTTAAGCACATTCTTAGTATACCGGTGATGCATATATATAGGGTTATTGAGGTGAGTTCAAAGCCTTGGTGATTAAGGAATGAAATGCAAAAGTTAGAATTGTAATTCTAAATCGTGCAATGGTAGGGTTAGGTTGTGCTTTTTTTTATACTGACAAACTCCATAAATTGACAAAGCTGATGTCATACCTTATGACATTAGACCAAATAGAATCAAGAACACTGGAAAAATCTAGTGAGTAGTAGAAAGAAGTTGGAGGGTCAAACAAGCAATCTAGCGGTAAGGTAGACAAGAATGCCAATGTTATGAACCTAGCTATGTTGGTTAATATGATTAAGCTAACATGTGTTAAACGGGGACGTTAAGAAGGTTGGGGTTCCGACCATTACTATAAGTGTGCCCTAGGTCGATTAGAACCCCAGGACAAGTTAGAAACAATCAGAATTAGGAAATGGCTATAGCTAGAAAGTAAGAACAGTTAAATTATGGAAAGAATAGGTCCAGTGGCCTATCGACTAGCCTTACCTAATTCACTGAGTGGAGTCCATAACGTGTTTCACGTTTCAAACCTAAGGAAGTGTTTAGCCGATGAATCACTTGTTGTATCTTTAGAGGAACTACAAGTAGATGAGAAACTCAGGTTTATCAAGGAACCAATTGAAATCATGGATAGGGAAGTTAAACAGCTTAAGCATAGCAAGATTCCGATTGTCAAAGTTCGGTGGAACTCCCGGCGTGGTCCTGAGTTCACTTGGGAACGAGAGGACGAAATGATGCGCAAGTATCCTAACCTATTCGAGGATGTTGCCAGTACATCTAAATTTTCGGGACGAAAATTCCTCTAACAGGGGGATAATGTGACAACCAGAACTTTTTTTTATAATATTTACGAGAATTTACAATTTATTTTTATATTTTTATTATTTAATAATAATAAATAATAATAAAAATAATGAAAACAATAATAATAATAATGATATTATTAAAATAATTTATAAAAATTATTAAACTTAATTTATAAAGTCCAAGGGGTGGTTTTGTAAATTATAAAACCTGTTTTAGAAGTTATAGCATGAAATAATAAAATTTCAAACCCAGGGACCATTATGTAAAAATCCCAAACTAACCCCCCCGTCCCCGTCGATCCCCCTCCGGCTAAAAATCCGGCCACACCTCCGGCCAAGCCACAACCTCAAAAACGCGATTCCATCTCAATTAAACAATACCGACACATCCTCGTGGATGACTCGAACCTACACCACCTTTCAATTTAGAAATCGGAGTGCGTTTGACAACCAATCCACTGAACCCACTTTTCGACCGAAAGTTCGGCCGGCCACCCACCATATCACGCACTAAAAATAAACAATAATCAAAATTGAACACCCGCTAACAATCCTATGACTATTTAAGACCTTCCTTTGAGCTCAATTCGATATGAAACACACAAAAATCACATTCAAATCCGGTTTCTTCTTCGCTACCTGCAACCAGTCGAACACATTCAATTCAAACATCAAACAGGTAATTGAAACTATCATTATGCTCGGTTTTACTTGGGGATTAAAAGCCCCAAGTTTAATTTCTTGATTTCAGTCGATTTGGCTTTCGATTTGGTGAGAACCGAACTAGGGTTCTTGTTGATTTGGGGGTGAATTGAAAGCAAAGGTTAAAAGGAATTTGAACAGGGTTAAACCGCGGGTGAGTCCCTTGGCTCACTGGTTTAGCGCGTGTGTGATAGAACCGGGGGTCAAGGGTTCGAACCCGGCCCCCAACATTTTTTTTAAAAATAGCTTTTTGAGCCTTTTAAAAATCCAGAAAAATTCCTAAAAATTATAAAGATAATTTTTATAAACTTTGTCTATTCTGAAAGTTATTAAATTATTTTCTGGAAATTTATTTCTCTAAAAACCTTAATTATTTATATTTTAATAAATAATACAAATGTTATAAATTGTCATTTTTATAAAAATGGACCTTAAATAATAATCATCAAGTTATTAATAGAGATTATATACTTTAATTATGGATTTATTATGTTAAATGAAGGAATTATATTTAATAAATTACACAAATTATTTACGAATACGAATATTATCATTTTATTTAAATTAGGTATTAAAACCCCCAAATATCAAACGAAACCCTAAACCTTGATTTAACGTTAATCGTATTATTAAACTTAAATTTTGTAACAAATATATATAATCGACACCGAACCGATTTGTGAGACGCGAAACCGTACAATTATTATATTTATAATTAATAATTGATATTAACTATATATATATATATATACGGAATGAAACACAGGTTAATTGGAAACCCGATCTTTTGTGCTTACAATTACTTGTTGCTCTACACTCGAGGTGAGTTTCACGACCCCTTTTTACTTTCTTTCTTTTTGGGGGAGGAAACATGCAAACACTATTTTTGTCATGGTTGCAAGTATTATTGATATCGCTTGTTATGTTAGTGCGAAACGCATTTGAAAGTCCTTACAGTATCAAACCGTTAGTAACGCGATTAGCGAGGTAATTTTGGGTAGTACGGGTCTGACAAACCCCGCCCGGGCTAGTCGCGCTAGATTGGAGGTCGAACGGGTGCTAAATTGACCTGTAACGATTGCGACGGTCGGTTAAGACGTGGTGGAAAGGCACTATACACACACAGTCAGCTTCGGTTTGAAACACTAACTAACTTGTTTATAGGCTCGCGACCTATCGATATGCTTTATATACTAAACCATGTGAAACGCTTTTTGGACACAGTTCTGGTTGATGAAACATATGAAACGCTTTCTGGTACATTTCTTGTTGATTAAAACCTGTGGACTCACCAACTTTATGTTGACACATTTTAGCATGTTTTCTCAGGTCACAGAAACGCACAAGATTAAGAACTCAGCTAGGATGCATGCATGGCATACATCACAACACAACTGGTTTAATTTGTGAAACGCTATTGATTCTTATGGTTGAAACGCATTCACTGTTGATTTCTATATTTGAAACGCTTCCGCAAGTCGGAAACACTCATGTTTGATTTAAACAACTAATTACTTAATGTTATGTTTTGTAATTATTGTGTTCGGTGTAACTGATGCTTATCTGAGATCCTGGTGTGTCACACGCCTGACGGTAAAATCCCGTTAGCGGATTTTGAGGGTGTGACAAGGCTGGATATCTTCCTAGCAGAGGCGTTTTAAAACCGTGAGGGGCAGGTGCCTGAGGGCGTGTCCACCGCTAAAGTGAACAATATATAGTACAGTGTTTGGAATGTTACAAATGGTATCAGAGCCAGGTTTGGGCCGGTGTGCCAGCAAAGACAATGGTCTCTCAGTGGAGGAGACTGTAATCTCACATCGATTAAAAGGAGAATGAAAGTCTCCTTATATGAGGCTAGATATCTTCTCTATCATATGCGTTTTGAAAAACATGAGGGGCGGACACTGTAGGCGTGTCGACTGTAAAAACAAATAATATCTAGTATGGTGTTAGGCTATTACATTCTTCATGCCAAGGAAGAAGAGAAATTTAAGGCAAGGATGCCGGAGCGCCTGGGGGTAAATTTGTGGATTCATGAACCCACCTTGGAAGCTACTAAGATGAGCATTGCCAACAACTATATATATCCTAAAGTTTCTGTTGAACCCTTTCAAAAAATTAATTTTTTTGTTGTCTAAATGTAAAGAATAACTGAAAAAGTGCAAGAAAAGATATTGAAAAAGTCTAAAAAATAAATGTCCTAAGCCTACCTTCCGAAATGTGAAAAATGATTGATCCTACGTTAAATTAAAATTCTCTTGAATCTAATCCTACTTTTAGAAATGTCTCTTTTCATGGTTAAATCTAAAATAATGGATTCCAAACAAATAATCATCCAACTAATTAGTAATTACATGCCAACAAATGTGTTATATCAAATTAAGAGTATGTTAAAACTCTATTATGGAATGTTATAAAATATATATTTTGAAAAGTTATAATAGGAAAATAAAATATGTTTAAAGCTAATTATTATTATAATATTAAATCAATAAAATTACCGTTCACATAGTTATGGTGCACTTATATCATCAAGACTCAAGACTAGGGTGTTCAAAGTCGGATATTCGAAATTTCGGATATTCGAAATTTCGGATATTCGAATTTCGGATATCCGAAAATTTCGGATAGTAAAAATTACTATCCGTATCGGTATCCGAAAATTCGGATACGGATTCGGATAGTGATTCGGATATCCGAAATTCATTTTTTATTTTTTTTATTTTTTTTTTAGTTTTTTTATAAAATATAGACATATATATTATAAAATAATATAAAAACCAACTCATATCATAAAATTTACAATATACACTAAAAAAACTAATCTAAATTAAAAATATATCTAAAATTAAAAAAATAAAAAAATATTTTTTAGTTTTCGGATAATCGGATATCCGAATATCCGAAACTTTTGAAAATCACTATCCGAATCCGAATCCGAATTTTCGGATATCCGAAATTCGGATATCCGAAAATTCGGATATTTCGGATTCGGATTTTCGGATTTTCGGATTTTCGGATCAGATTCTCGGATTCGGATATTTTTAAACACCCCTACTCAAGACCTCTTAAATCTTCTAACTAAGGCGGACTCAATTAAGTGCTCCTCTCAATTCTTAACGATAACATACTTTATTAACAAAAACTAAAATGACACGACAACTCAAATTAAAAAAATCTACTTTCATATTTTATATATAGGATAGAGATCAAATGTTAACCCTTGTTTATTACGATAACTCATTAACTCAACTAATGATCCACAGCAAGCCAACGTTACCACTGTAACTTAGAGTTACAGTAGTAAAACTAATGGTCTAAAACGAACGTTAAAAAATTTTTTTAAAAAAATATAGCAAGACTATACTCAAATTAAAGATATTAAAATGATCTATTTAACGATATAGTTTGTTTGAAAATAACGTTATACAAAAAAGTTAAAATATTTTAAAAAATGATGGAGCTTTTTTAAAAATTAAGGAAAATTTT
>JABSNV010000063.1:0-22500 GCA_024085815.1 Flaveria linearis | reverse complement strand
ACTCGTGGTGTGATCTTGTTCAACTGCAACGGGAATATTGGCGTTCTGTCTGTCTCTCTGCGGGGGGTGGAGGCATGTTGAAGAGTGCTAAAAACCTTAATTCAGAACAAACAAACGATCGAGTTAATGAATAAATAAACTACGTTATATACAGAAGAAAACAAAAACAAAAACGATCGATATGAGATAATTATAGAGTAAATCTCGGTTTTGGTCCCTGTGTTTTGCAAATTGACTCCACTTGAGTACCAACGTTTATTTTTCTCCATTTGAGTACCAAAGTTGAAAAAGTTCTCTGTTTCAGTCACAATTTCTAACGGGGTTAACATTTTCTGTTAGATTTTGTAAAAAGACCAAAATACCCCTAAGGGCTATAAAATATCACCATCTCCCCACACACCACATACCACCACCACCAACACACCACGCCACCACACATCTCTCTATGCTCTCTCGGATGCTCACACTTGAACAAACACAGCTTCAGATCATTGATCAACATCTGTCATCGTACTCAAGTTACGCGGATACCCGTTGCTTCATCCACACATCTGTCACCATCTTCCTTGAATCAAATTCAACACCCCTTCATCAATCACCCTGCAAAATATCTCATCCCACACAAGAATAAAATCATCACCACCATCAATTCACTCATCAACTGATCATTGATCAACATCTGCAATCTCCCCCAAAATCCATCATTTGATGTAATGTAATAATCTCAACAACAGAACATCACCAATTCGATTCAATCACCATGGTTTTCGACAACAAAACCGAAGCAAATTCATCCTCCAACGCCATCCGATCGGTTGCGAGAGAAGACTCCCCTCTCCTCGGCACCTCCGATTCGTTATCGTCGACACCGAAGACGTTCGCCAACATCTTCATCGCCATCGTCGGCGCCGGAGTCCTCGGTCTCCCGTACACCTTCATGCGTACCGGTTGGGTCACCGGATTCCTCATGATCTTCGCCGTCTCCGGCCTCGCGTACAGAGGCATGATGCTGTTGATCGAAACCCGAAGAAAACTCGAATCGCCTCTCACGTATTCGAGAATCAATTCGTTTGGGATTTAGGGTTTGCTGTTTGTGGCCCCATCGGTCGTCTCGCTGTTGATGATGATTATTGCATCACAAGCAGGTTTTTGATGGTGGTATGTGATGTGGGGCCGGTGGTGTGTGGTGGCGGTGGTGTGTGGTGGTGGTGGTGGTATGTGATGTGTGGTGGAGATGGTGATATTTTTATAGCCCTTAGGGGTATTTTGGTCTTTTTAAAAAAATCTAACAGAAAATGTTAACCCCGTTAGAAATTTGGACTGAAACAGAGAACTTTTTCAAACTTTGGTACTCAAATGGAGACAAAATAAACGTTGGTACTCAAGTGGAGTCAATTTGCAAAACACAGGGACCAAAACCGAGTTACTCTAATATATATAATTGAAAGTTTCGTTACGATGCAAGGTTTGGATGATGGGTGGATATTGGTGTTGGGGTGTGATGGAGATGGAAGGTGCAATGCTTGAATTATCTTCTTCTATGTTCTCCATATATATATATAAATATATATATATTATATATATATATATATATTATATATATATATATATATATAATATATATATTAATATATATATATATATATATAATATATTATTCTTTCTAACTTACGATTATCGGTATAGATATACCTAGCTATATCTGCTTCAATGTATTCGATCAGGTATATATATAGTAATCACAGGCTCACAGCTAGAGGTTCCTCTTGAACACTTAAAGGGATAGCTAGAGCTGTAAAACTCTAAGAATGTAGTTTGATCAAGGATAGCGATGGATTGAGACCTTTGTGATACCATTACCAACCTTTATGCAAATTTTAACTCAACCGCCCCTCAAGTTTTCCAACTTTTACTTTCAGACATCAGCATGTATGTTGTTTTACATATTTTCCACATATATAGACAGACCATTTGTGGAGTAGCAAAAAACAAGTTAATTACGTGTCACTGTGATTTCTAAGATCGGGTACACATTATATAGGATTGTTTTGAACGTACACTAGCTAGTGACAATTCATTTATTTGAGAAATACAAAGTCGCTAGATAAATCACGGGTGGGTGATTTGGATGGAAATAAATTTATTGTTCTAATAATGGATTAAAAGACTAGTTTTTGCAAATTATTATAAACTAGTATTAAGACCCCATCATTACAACAGTCGAATAAACCCATGAAAAACTAACATCAAATGTTGTTGATAATCCACATTTTGAACGAGACGTTGATAACATACATAACTTCAAATAATAAAGACACATATTGTATATTGTGTGTTATTGATATCACTTGAAATATTATATTAAAAGACAAAACACAACGTTATGACGGATGTGTAAAACCGTGAAAAATATTAACTTCGAAACATCACTATGAACCCACACGTTGAAGGGGGCGTCGATGACATATGTTACACTATATAAGAAAAACAAATCTCTAACGTCATTCAAAACTTTATAATAAAATAAAACATTTGTAAACCCGTGCGTTGCGGCGAGACCATTGATACTTTATGAAGCTTTATGTAAAATTGAAGTCATAAATTTTATACTTCGAAACGTTAATAAAAAATAAGCACTTCGTAATGAAAAACCAAAACGTTGATAATAATAAGTACAAAATCTAGATTTTATAGAACATCATATTCTAAACTTGTAGAAAGAAGAAAGTAAACTATAGAAAAAATTATATCGTTGAATAAGCTTTGACAGCTTGTACGTTCGGGTTTACATGACTGTACATTATGACACACAACTCTATTTTACATTATGTTTACACCTAAATATAGACAAAATAAGTACGTCGCAATGCTATACATAAAATTTTGTAAAACATTAAATTTAACGAACATTATAGAAAAGTTAATAAAATAACAAAATAACGAGTGAGTCAAAAAACAAATGTACAAGTATAGGATACAAAGTGTACCTATAACTAAATATTAGGGGGTCCATTAGTAATATTTTAGGGTTTAGAAGGGTAAATTTATCAACACATGAAGTTAAGCCTAAGAGTTTAAAAGAATTACTGTGTTGCCATTGCTACGTGCATTGAGTACTCGTACTCGATGCATAAAATGCATTCACGTTGCCGACCATAGCGGTGAAGTAAATGAAAGGGTATAAATGGGACCGGATCATATATGCATGGCCTCCATTTTGTCAAAAAAAGCAATAACCAAAAGTAGGAAGGATTTTGTTTATACCCTTTCCTAGGCATGGGAAAAAAAAACAGGTTCGGAAACCGGTTCGGCAAGAAAAACCGGAACCTTTCTGTTTAAAAAAAGACCGGTTTGGCCCAAACCGGTCCCAAACCGACCTGAACCGTCGGTTTGTTGCCAGTTTATAAACCCCACCCTCAAAACGGTTTATAAACCTGTTTGAAAAGCCAAAAACCGGTTAAACCGGTTTGTAAAAAAAATGATTTCAAACCGGTCCGAATCGGTTTGATAGGTTTGAGTATCCGGTGTTTTAAACCGGTTGTAACCCAAACTGGTTTGAAACAAAATCGGTTTGACCCAATGACATACAAACCGGTTCGGTTTTGAACCCGAACCGGTTTTAGTATATAAACCGGTTTGTACACCTCTACCCTTTCCCTTTGGATCATATATCCCTAAGGGGTGTTTGTTTGCCTCTTATGAGGCTGGTCAGACCTTAATGTCTGACTCGGTCAGACATGGGTCAGATAAGTGCGTTTGGTTAGATACCTCTTAACGAGAAAGAGGTCTGACCGAACCTCTTCTTCGGTCAGACGTGAGCTTGCATCTGACCCGAGTCAGATCTGTGGTCTGTGACGGGTGGTGGTCGGCGACGGGCGGTGGAGAAGATCCGGAGGCTGAGGACTCGAAGCTGGTCAAGACGCGACAATGTGTCACCGGCGAAGGTGCCGGTGAGGCCGCAGCTCTGGAGGACGAGACGAACGACTCGACCTTGGACGCACTTGACGCCTCGCCATTGGCAGTAGTCGAAGCGCTCGTTGAGGTTGTAGAGGAGCTTGTTTCCGACGTCGGCTTTGAGTTTGAATTTGAGGAGGGCAACGGCGTCGGAGGGGAGTTGTGCTGCGATGGGGTTTGGGGTGATGGTGGTGGTGGAGGTGGTGGTGGAAGGGGATGAGATGGTGAGGATGATAAGAGGGATAAGAAGCGGTGGTGGTGGTGGTGGTGGTGGAGATGGTGGAAGGGTTTGTGTGGAAACAGAAATGGTGTTTGGGGTTTGGGAAGATGAAGTGAAGAAATGGAATTGTAGGTGTTTGTGAAGTGGTTTGAGATAATATTGATTATTGAGATAATATTGTTTTATTTTATTATTTTTTTACAACCAAACATACTTATTGGTTCAAATCTCTTACTGGTTCAGACTTTTTACTGGTTCAGACCCTCTTATTTATTCAGCACTTATTCAATCAGATGTTGCCAAACAGCCCCTAAACCTTTGGATCCTTCTGCGTTATTTACTTATTTGTTGTTATTTCTATGCTTTCCCACCTAGTCCAACTAAGGTAAGGGGATCTATGTGACTAGAAATAAGTTGTGAGTGTTTGTGAATCACATATAATCCAGAGTAGTCAGCTGTTCAGATTGAATTGCATATTTTGAACAAGTGACATGAGGAATAACCTACATGATCAACAAATAATCAATTAATCAAGATACACACTTGTGTGATTCATGGTATATTGTTATATTTTAAAGAAAAATTGGATTTTATTAATCCAAAATATTTACTATTCATCAATATTAATCTCAACTAACAATTTGACCGGTATTAATCATAACTTTTGATTTGTTACCAATAACAGTCATACTCTAACTGTTCGTTAACTCCACTGGTTTTTGATAATGTATTACGTGACGTGACGAATAACATAGTTACAATTAAAAAATATAAATTTATTACTCAATTCTTTTTCATTAAAGATTATTTTTTGAAGTTATTTAACGTAATTTTTTTGTCACCGGTTGAATAGCTTGGAGACAAAGACATAAAAATTAAATGATATATTTGTATTTTTATTTTTATATGTGATACACCATGTCACATGTCACGTCACGAGCAACGTCACGTGGCATGTCATCAAAAACCAAAAAGGAGTTAACGAACAGTTTAGACTGTGACTATTATTGATACACATTGAAAATTGGAATTGATATTGGTCAAATTGTTAATTGTGATTAATATTGGCTAATAATTAATAGTTTGAATTATTAAATCCAATTTTCTTATTTTAAAGCAAATACAATCTACAAATCTCTTTACCGAGGAAATGTAAATACTTTTCTATCTATGAATCCATACTTAGGTATGGCGGTATGCATTCCCACCTGTATGCCTGTGTTATTTATTGTACAAAATGTTTTTTAACGTGTTTAAGGGTAAGAAGTCATCAATCAAAATATTATATGTGTTGAGCTAAGAGTATATGCGTCTAAGGGTGGACTTAAAAAGGGAGGGGAGACGTCTACCGACTCCATATTTTTTATGTGTATTTGTATTGACAGTTTTTAGTTGATCTCGTGTTTTTTTTTTTTTTTGAAATGCTGACCTCTATGAAAAAATTACGAATCATGAACCCTTTTTTTAATGTTTAAAGCGGACACTAAAATTTAAATCAATAGATCGTTTTTGTTAAGAAAAGTAATATAAGATATGATCACTAATAAGTTTATGTTGTATTAAATCTCCAAGCCATTTATTTAACTAAAAAACATCTCATATTTCATTAATCCATTAACATTCTCTATTCCCTAATTATCTTTAAACTTTCATTTATAAGTATACCTGAAACGATTCTTGTATTTGTTACACTGAGATGGAATATTTAAAGAAGGTTTTGATTAATGAGATAATGGATATTTTTGAAAGGACAGAGACTCGTAAACAACTATGAAATGTAATGTTTTTGTTTTTGTTTTTGTTTTTTATTAATAAAATCGTATTTTTGTTTATTGTTTATCATGTTAGTGTATATTGTTTATGTGACCCAACCCGAACCAAACATTTTAACACTAAGTTGAGATATACATGTTACTCGAGGACCTGAAAAACTGACCGAAGATAAAAACTTCTTGATCCGCCCTGCATCAATATAAATTCACTGTAGTTAATTATCTGTACCACGTTATTCATGATGCTTATGCCACAACATGCTATAATTGAAATTTCTTTAGATTTTGGGCTTCTTTTAGAAATTACGGTGGGATTACTAGATAGCTTTTTTATCTTGATTTTGATCAAAAGAATTCTGTCGTATATTTGACTTGAATTTTAGTTAACTTGAACCTCCCTACTCTAATAAAAAAGTATCTAGAAGGACACATCTAACACCATATTGCTCCTCAATAATTTTTTCCCCGCTTCTTTCTCTTATTTAATAACTAGGTTAGAGCCCGTGTACTACACGGGTGGTTTAAATAATTACAATGTTATTTAAAATTAATTACTTATTAAGCGTAATAAAAAGTAAGATCAATAAGTTGCAAATTACAAAACATTAATTAAAAGAGCAAACGTACAAACAAAAGTTTCTCATAGATTTCTGAACACTTCTTTGTATACAACGTTTTGTGTTTCGTTGGTAATGTTACCATTTTGATCTAAGATTAATAATTTAATCCCGTCTTTCGTCTTCACCCTTGACAAAGCAACGTATAACTGACCATGAGTGAAAACAGGTTCTTTAAGATACAAACCTACTCTGACAACGATTGTCCCTGACTCTTGTTAATCGTCATTGCAAAGCAAACAGTAAGTGGAAATTGTCTTCTTTGAAACTTGAAAGGAATTTTTTTATCAGATGGCACGAGATTTATTCTTGGAATAATGTTCTCCAACCAATATTACTTCCTGATATTATCTCTGCTTCAATAACCCGTTTTCCTAAAGAAACAATTTGCAGCCGAGTACCATTGCAAAGGCCATTTTGCTGGTCAATATTACGTAGAAGCATGACCGGAACACCAACTTTCAATACTAACCTGTGATTTGGTAACCATATCTTAAGTCCATTCAAAAAATCCGGTGAATATAAATCTTGATGTGACATATTATTAAAATGTTCAGTTGACATATGCTATCCGAACTAAGATACTCTACCTCATCACCGGGAAAAAGTGAAAGCAATGATCATTTATTTCATGAACGACTTCGTTTTTTAGGTGCTAGAATTGCTCTGTCACGAAAATAATCTTTGTCTTTGTATTTCAATAACATTGATGGGTAGACAAAATGAATCAGACTTGATAAAGGATCGACATCATCATGTATTATGAGGTCATTTGGTATAGTAATAGTAGCCTCACCATCATTATAACCACCAACGTTACCCTCTCCGATATCAATTAGCCATGATGCAAATTCTTTGATTTGTTCGTTGTCATCATCTTCTGTGCCTGCTTTTAGTCTCATGTTTTTTGTTAAAGTAAGTAACTTGCATTTATCCCAAATGTATGATGAGCTTAATGATGCATTTACAATCTCCTGTCGAGTACCGTTTGGAACAACAGGTAAAATTTGTCTAAATCACCACCAAAAACAAAAACTTACCACCAAATAACATATCTGAAGGTCCAGAGGTATCTTTAGCTAATACATCATTCATCGTCCTCTCTCTAACGCTTCAAAAGCATGCTTGTGAGTCATGGGCGCTTCATCCCAAATAATTAATTTAGTTTGCTTTAGTAGATGAGCAATTTCACTATTTGGTTTTATATGGCAAACTGAATCCTCGTTTACATTCAATGGAATATGGAATCTTGAGTGTGCAGTACGACCTCCTGTAAGCAACAAAGATGCTATTCCGCTAGATGCTACGTTTAATACAATCTCACCTTTAGACCTTATTGATGTCGCCAATGTTCTCCATAAAAATGTTTTACCGGTTCCGCCATATCCATAAACAAAAAAAACACCTCCTTTATTTATTTCAACAGCAGTCATGATTTCATTATAAACCAGTCGTTGTTCATCGGTTAAAGAATTAAGGAGTTTTTCAAATTCACTCATCTCCTTTGCAACATCATACAATAACTCCTCGCTAATTAAGCGATTATTCGAAGAAGACAAACAATCATTATCCGGGTAAGGCATACTTGTAAATGACCTTAGTGTTGAATTGTTCCGTAACAAATACTTTTCGATCTCAAACAATGTAAGGTTCTTGATCTGATTCTCAGATAGAGACAAACCTGTAATACAGTAATAGAAAATGTCAAAAATTATTGACAAAAAAATAAGTTAAGAAAAGTATAAAAGGTAATATGTAACAAATTAATTTTTTAAAGTAAATATATGAACATTTGTATATGTTTTTTTAATAGACAAAAGGTTCATAGATGTTAAGTATTACCCGGTAACCTCAAGATCTTTTGTTGCTTATAAAGAATTCCGTCTGATAAGTATTCCACGTAGTATTCCATACATAATCCGGCCTTGCTAAAGAATTTGATAACAACATTGTTGAAAACAAAGTACGGACATAGAAACCAGATCCAGAATGACTCGCCTCTTTAATTGCATCAATATATTCTGCATCATCATCTAAAAGACCAAGTGCATAACATGCATCTCGAAATGTGAAAACATTTCTCCATTAACTGTTTTAATATCATCAAACGACTTGGGTCCTTTCACTTTGTTAAGAAGAATGCGTAAGTAATAGCCTCACCAAGAGAAGGAGATACTGAGTGAATTCTACCAATTGAAAAGCCTTGTTTTCTTGGAGCCCACATTTTTGGTCAGCTTTCCATACAAATTTAGTAGGGAATTCGACATATGTTAACTTACGTGCCTCGTGGTCCGAACGATTTAGTTCCATCCAAGATTAAAACATTGTACATCCAACATTGGTTTCTTAGTACGTTGTCTATATCATCATCAACACCGTACACAATTTGTTGTTGGTTTGGCAAATGGAAAGGCAACCTGACAACAGATGGATAACGGTATGTACATCAAACCAAAATTCTCCATGAAGCCTCACATGCAGATATATTGTGACAATCCAAAGTTTTCAGGTTAACCTCGCTCATTAATCTAACCTTCCTCCGTCATGTCTGAATAAACTAATTATGATATAACTATTAAATAATAATATTATTATAATGATAATGTCACTATAACTATTGATTAAACATAACTAATTTATGAATTACTAAGTAAACTATTAAAAGTCTAAAATGCAATTTTGGAGAATTGGAGGGGCTAAAGGTGGCTATTCACCAAAACCCCACCCCACTTAAATGTCACACTTCTCGAGCCCACTTCCAGATTATTAAACAACTACACAAATTCTTATTAAAGAACACCATCCTCACATGCCACCCACATCATTGTCGTCTTTCTATGAACAATTATTCTATGACAATTATTAAAAGACCTCCTCCAATACAATTATTCTATGAACAATTATTAAAGAACCTCCTCCAATACAATTATTCTATCTTTCTATGAACACCACCATTGTTGTCTTCCACCCGCATGTCTTTCTCCGACCACTCATCGCCGTCGACTAGAAGCCTCAGTGAGGTGTCGGACGATGAGATTCTCCGGTTAAGCCTAGATCAACCCACCCAACCCAAAAACTCTTCTTCATTGAACACCCTCAAGAAAACCCGAGAGACCCATCTTCCCAACCTCCCTGCCGTGAACAACAACCGCTTCATCCTCCTCCGGCGACCCTCCTCACGGTAGCTGTTCACCCCCTCGAGCCGTCGTCCCCTTGACAACCTTGAAATCATCGAAAACGTTCTACATCCGCTCGGTTAGATCTCTCATGCATACTTTTGTTATTCGGCTGCGGTTTCACATGCGGGTTACGGTGATCGGGTTCTTGAACGTGTGTATGTGTGCTGCGTATGTATGTATGTATATATTCTGCGTATGCATGCATCTGTATGTATTCTGCGTATGTATGTATGTATATGGTGCTGCGTATGTATATATGTATGTATGTTTCTGTGTGTATGATCTGCGCGTGTATGGTTTCGTTTCGTATATATATATATGGCCGCGTATATGTTCGATGTAGATTCCGTGAATGCCTTCTGCGTGTATATGAATGTGTGTGCTGCGATCGGGTATCAATATCGTGGTTGTGTATGCTTCTGCGTAAACATGGATGTAGATATATGTATATTCTGTAAGTGTGTATGCATGCATAGGTATATGTATGTTTTCACAATCTGGGTTCTTGTGTAGAACGTAATTGATGTGTGTGTGTTCTGTGCAACCTACTGTGTGGGTTTGTGTGATGTTTTGTATGTATTCTCGTGTGTGTTCTACCTTGTTTACACATGTTATGTTCTGTGAAATATATATGTATGACCTGCGATATATAAGTGCGAGTGTTCGGTGTATATATATTATATGTGGGTATGATGTTGTAGCTATATATATTTCATAATATATAAATGTGTCATATGTAGGTATGAATGTATACTGTTGCGGTGTATCATCGAATAGAGGTGTGTACGTACACCATGTTTATGTTTGGGTGGTTGAATGTTTATTAAGTGTATAATATGATGTGTGTGCATATTGGAGGGGGAGGTCACGACAGGGGTTTTGACAAGGAGGGGGGACTAAATTGGTCATCAAAGAGTGGGTTTGAATAGTATGTGGATGTGTATGTGATCTGTATGTATGTATGCCTCGTAATAGTGTGTGTTTTGTTAATGTGTGAATATTTTAATCATAGATGCATTATCATATGTGGGTTCTGTGAATCCAATTCATGTATATACATGGGAGTTGATTCATAGGTTAAAGTGGGAATTAGGTGGGGTTATGCTTGTGGATGACAGATATATATATATATATATATATATATAAATATATTATATGTACATTAGGTAGTGTATGCATGACTTGTATGTGGGGTTGTTGTTATGTTTGTACTATTGACATGTGTTGGGAAATGCTTTGAATATGAATGCATGTGTTGTCATGGATATTGTACGTACGTGTTTCGTTTGAAGTAATATATTATGTTTGTGTAAATATATTGTACGTGCGTGTTTTGAATTGGGTCGTGTTGCGGTTGTGATATGTATGTGACGTGTTATGAATTGTGTGGGTTCCATTATAATAAGTTATTCTAAGAAATGCATAACGAATTTTTGTACATGAATTACATACGTGGGAATAATTGGGTTTTATACAGTTGAGTGTGCTTGAGTATGTATGGGAAAAGTTGATAACTGGCACCGTAAACCGAGTCGTGAACCGCGAAACCGAAAAAATCCTTACGTTTACAAATAATAATTAATATTGATAATTAATATTAATTATATAATATATATACCAATGAAACACAGGTTAATCGGAACTCTAATCACTGTGCTTTCGTGTATTCACTACTGTGCTATTAAGGTGAGTTTCACGGCCCCTTTTTATTTTCTTTCCTTCTTGGGGGAAAACATGCAAACATATTTTATGAATGGTTGCCAGTATTATTGATATCACTTGTTACGTAGTGCAAACACATAACATGTCCTCACACAATCGAACCGTTAGTAATGGGATTAGCGAGGTAATTTTGAGTAGTACTACTGGGTCTGCAAACCCCGCCCGGGCTAGTCGCGCTAGCTTGATTGGAGGTCAAACGGGTGCTAAATTGACCTAACCATTGTCATGGTCTTGCGAGACGTGACGGGGATACAACAAACACATATAGGACGTAAACAGTCAGCTTCGGTTCGAAACGCTAAGTAAACAAGAACAGAGGCTAGCTACCTAACGTATGCAATATATACTAAACCATTGAAACGCCAACTATGGATACGCTTACAAAACACATTTCTTGTTGATTAAACCTGTGAACCTCACCAACTTTATGTTGACACATTTTAGCATGTTTTCTCAGGTCACAGGAACGCATAAGCCTATGGTGCACGCTACAGGAAAGCACTCAAGACATGCATTCATCAGTTTCATTTAGTTGCATTAATATTTGTTTTGGCATAACATTTTCAGACTTTCAGTGTAGTTTACATTTCATTTTTACGCTTTCCGCACTGTTATTCATTTCTTTTATGTACTCTGATTAAGTCAAATGTTATTTTTAAAATTCATATAGTGTCGTTCGATATGACTGTGTCTGAGATCCTGGTATGTCACACGCCTAACGTAAAACCCCGTTCGTGAAAATTGAGGGTGTGACAGATTGGTATCAGAGCCACAGGTTATAGAGAGAACTAGGATTGCATGCATCTAGACTATAGCCTTAGACACAACACTAGTATTGCACAGACACTTTTACATGGTTATCACTATTGTGCAAACAACCTTCTGGTGCATTGACATTACACTGCTGAGCAAACATAACACTATGGGTATGACATGTGTGTCATTACCGGTGACAGAGGGGCGGAGAATCCCGCTCGCTCACAACCAACACTCACACTTGATCCTTCACTCGCGGAGTGAAAGCAACAACGAATTGAATCAAACATTTCCATGATTGGAACACGAAACTCTTTTCTAAACACGCGATAAGGTAACAATGACAAACAAAATGAACAATACCTCACTCTTCCAACTCTCACACACTTGTTCTATTTTCCCAACATATCTTATCCTCTATACTAGTCCGAGCAGTAAATGAGGGACAACTAGATATTCAAGTCGATTAAAGAATCGGACTTAGACATCCAAACACCTAGAACTTCGAAGGGAAAAAGGGTCAAAATGTCTTGATTCCTGTTGTTATCTTAACCAAATCACTTGTACGACCTTAGTACAAATCTTAGTTATTTGACTCTTGGTATAACAAATATATCTTTGATGTTTCTATCATTGATAACACTCGGTACTCGACAAGGTATGTTATCTCGAATAGGAGGAACCATGTGTGACCATGCAAAACAAATAGAATCACGGGTGCACACGTAATTGTAATTTGTCGTGCATGAGAACTCTGGCAACTCTATGGGTGATAACGGATACGGTCGGTACAAATTCTTAATTCCATACTTAGAGGCATGAGGCCTCGAAATCAACACAAAGCCACACTATCGATATGCAAACAAATCCTTCATTCCTACTAGCATGAAGTTATCATCTACCCCGAGCCTTAATGAGATTCATGTTATGACATTAGCCCTAGTCTCTATGAGACGTGTCTTTTAGCATTTCAGTGTTCGTGTAACATTATCCATCTACATTGTGCTAGATCTTCAAAAGTTGCAATAAAGTGATAATATTCTTGGCACATGTAGTCCTTGTTCATTGGATTGATCTTAAGACTTAGAGTCTTGGTAATTTCAGCGTTCCAGCATTCATTTCATATGATATCTATCATGTTTAAGCGTACGTTACATGTTTGTCTCCCTGGTGGTGAAAATCCAATCGGATTTTTTTTTTCTGGCTGACTACGTTTGGCGTGGGACCAAATAGCAAGATATTATGACGACCTCGTCCATTACATCTTCACCTTTCCATTATAAGCAACAAATACAACTATAATCTCCATGGGTTGTACAACAAGAACATTTGAGAGTGCTCTGCGGAAATTTGGCTATACCTTCAAGAACTGTGGCGTGAACATCCCGGCCAAGTCTCCTCAACCACAAGAAGCATATAAGGATGTTATGAGTGCAGAAAACCTTTGCATTTAAAGAGAAACTATATAAGGCTCAAGAAGATAGGAAAACGGCAGAAATGGTAGTTCTGTTTCAGCGTCATCTCATACGTAAAGGCGCAAAATGTCTCAAGAAAAGGTATTTCTCTCTACTGACACTAATTACGGAGAAAAAGGTGGATGAGAAGCGTGTTAAAGATATTCCAGTTATCAGAGACTTCTCGGAAGTATTTCCGGAAGACCTAACTAGTATGACCACTATGAGTTTTTGTTTATGATGTTTGGGTTGACCAACGCACCAGCGGTTTTCATAGACTTATGACCGAGTGTGCAAAACCCTATTTGAGCAAGTTCGTTATTATCTTCATCGATGACATCCTTATTTATTCAAAGAATAAGGAAGAACACGAGGAACACTTAGACTGATTCTGGAACTGTTAAAGCGAGAGAGCAATTGTATGCTAATTTTCAAAGTGTGATTTCTGGATACGAGAAGTCCAATTCTTGGGTCATGTGGTCAATGAAAATAGAATACATGTTGACCCGACAAAAATAAAAGCCATCAAGAACTGGACTACGCCTAAGACTCCGACGGAGGTACGATAGTTTCTTGGGTTGGCTGGCTATTATTGACGATTCATCGAAGGGTTTCAAATATTGCTCAACCTCTCACCCGTGTTAACTCATAAAAGGCACTACATTCAATTGCAGTGACAAACAAGAATCCGCATTTCGGTTCTAAAACCAAACTCTGTATGGCAACGATTCTATCCCAACCTGAGGAACAGACGATTTTGTAGTTTATTGTGATACATACCATCATTCAAGTTCTCGGTTGCGTGCTAATGTAACGCGAGAGAAAGTGATCGCTTATGCTTCCTGCCTACTAAAAGTTCATGAGAAAAACTACACGACACGACTTAGAGTCGGGAGCCGTTGTGTTTTGCACTCAAGATATGGAGACATTACTTGTACGGTACCAAGTTCATATTTACACCGATCACAAGAGTCTCCAGCATATTTTTGAACAGAAGGAGTTGAACACGAGACAACGTCGCTGGGTCGAGTTGTTGAACGACTACGACTGTGCGATCAAGTATCATCCGGGCAAGGCTAACGTAGTAGCAGATGCCTTAAGTCGAAAGGAGACACCTAAGCCGAAGCGAGTTCGAGCATTGCAACTCATCATTCACACTGGATTACCCGATCAAATACGTAATGCTCAACTTGAAGCTTGAAAGACGAGAACCTGAAAGCCGAATCACTACGAGGCATGGAGAAACAATTAGAGGTCAAACCTGACGAAATCCGCACACTTCCTACCAATTAGGAGACTGACCGAATAGAGAAGTTGACACGTATCTATTTAAGGGAAATAGTCTCTCGCATGGCGTGCCGATATCTATCATTTCTGATCGTGACGCTCGGTTCACTTCTCACTTCTGGCAATCATAACAACGATCATTGGGAACGCGGCTGGATATGAGTACTGCGTATCACCCGCAGACTGATGGTCAAAACGAGCGTACGATCCAGACATTGGAAGATATGTTGCGAGCCTGTGTGATCGATTTTGGCAGCAGCTGGAAAACTCATTTACCATTGGTTGAGTTCTCCTATAATAACAGTTACCATACCTCGATCAAGGCAGCTCTATTTGAGGCACTGTATGGACGTAAGTGCCGATCTCCTATCTGTTGGGCAGAAGTAGGAAAAGCCAACTTACAGGATCTGAACTTGTGCACGAAAAACCGAGAAGATCGTGCAAATTCGTAACCGTATGGCAGCAACACGTGATCGACAAAAGGGTTACGCTGACAAGCGTCGTAAGCCATTGGAGTTTCAGGTTGGTGACAAAGTACTATTGAAAGTCTCACCCTGGAAAGGTGTAATACGCTTTGGTAAATGGGGGAAACTAAACCCTAGGTACGTGGGGCCGTTGAGATTGTCAAACGGATTGGCCCGGTGGCTTATCAACTAAACTTACCTGACGAACTCAGTGGAATTCATAATGTGTTTCACGTATCCAATTGAGGAAATGTTTATCTGATGAATCATTGATCGTACCATTGGAGGAACTAAAGATAGATGATCAATTACATTTCATTGAAGAACCAGTGGAGATCATGGATCGAGAAGTCAAAACCCTAAAACGTAGCAAGATCCCTATTGTGCGTGCTAGGTGGAACTCAAAGCGTGGACCAGAGTTTACCTGGGAACGTGAAGATCAAATGAAAAAGAAGTATCCGCAACTGTTCAACGATCAAATTTCCAATTCCTGAGATATAGTTGTAAGATATCTTTTCCTTTAATTTCGGGACGAAATTCCATTCAACATGGGGGATAATGTCACAACTCTCACGAAACCTTAAGAAACTTACATTCCTTTATTTTGGATTTATTCCTAATCTCTCGGAAACCTTAACACGTCTACGTGCTGGCTAACTAATAGTTTGCTCACAACGCTTAGTTTACTCACTACGTACGTTGACTCAGCGTTCCAATTTTCGGGACGAAAATTCCTTCAACAAGGGGATGATGTGACAATCCAAGTTTTCAGGTTAACCTCGCTCATTTAATCTAACCTTCCTCCGTCATGTCTGAATTAACTAAATTATGATTATAACTATTAAATAATAATATTATTATAATGATAATGTCACTATAACTATTGATTAAACATAACTAATTTATGAATTACTAAGTAAACTATTAAAAGTCTAAAATGCAATTTTGGAGAATTGGAGGGGCTAAAGGTGGCTATTCACCAAACCCCACCCCACTTAAATGTCACACTTCTCGAGCCCACTTCCAGATTCTTATTAAACAACTACACAAATTCTTATTAAAGAACACATCCTCACATGCCACCCACATCATTGTCGTCTTTCTATGAACAATTATTCTATGAACAATTATTAAAGAACCTCCTCCAATACAATTATTCTATGAACAATTATTAAAGAACCTCCTCCAATACAATTATTCTATCTTTCTATGAACACCACCATTGTTGTGTCTTCCACCCGCATGTCTTTCTCCGACCACTCATCGCCGTCGACTAGAAGCCTCAGTGAGGTGTCGGACGATGAGATTCTCCGGTTAAGCCTAGATCAACCCACCCAACCCAAAACTCTTCTTCTTCATTGAACACCCTCAAGAAAACCCGAGAGACCCATCTTCCCACCTCCCTGCCGTGAACAACAACCGCTTCATCCTTCCTCCGGCGACCCTCCTCACGGTAGCTGTTCACCCCCTCGAGCCGTCGTCCCCTCGACAACCTTGAACATCATCGAAAACGTTCTACATCCGCTCGGTTAGATCTCTCATGCATACTTTTGTTATTCGGCTGCGGTTTCACATGCGGGTTACGGTGATCGGGTTCTTGAACGTGTGTATGTGTGCTGCGTATGTATGTATGTATATATTCTGCGTATGCATGCATCTGTATGTATTCTGCGTATGTATGTATGTATATGTGCTGCGTATGTATATATGTATGTATGTTCTGTGTGTATGATCTGCGCGTGTATGGTTCGTTTCGTATATATATATATGGCCGCGTATATGTTCGATGTAGGATTGCCCGTGAATGCCTTCTGCGTATGTATATGAATGTGTGTGCTGCGATCGGGTATCAATATCGTGGTTGTGTATGCTTCTGCGTAAACATGGATGTAGATATATGTATATTCTGTAAGTGTGTATGCATGCATAGGTATATGTATGTTTTCACAATCTGGGTTCTTGTGTATGAACGTAATTGATGTGTGTGTGTTCTTGTGCAACCTACTGTGTGGGTTTGTGTGATGTTTTGTATGTATTCTCGTGTGTGTTCTACCTTGTTTACACATGTATGTTCTGTGAAATATATATGTATGACCTGCGATATATAAGTGCGAGTGTTCGGTGTATATATATTATATGTGGGTATGATGTTGTAGCTATATATATTTTCATAATATATAAATGTGTTCATATGTAGGTATGAATGTATACTGTTGCGGTGTATCATCGAATAGAGGTGTGTACGTACACCATGTTTATGTTTGTGGTTGAATGTGTTATTAAGTGTATAATATGATGTGTGTGCATATTGGAGGGGGGAGGTCACGACAGTGGGTTTTGACAAGGAGGGGGGACTAAATGGTCATCAAAGAGTGGGTTTGAATAGTATGTGGATGTGTATGTGATCTGTATGTATGTATGCCATCGTAATATGTGTGTGTTTTGTTAATGTGTGAATATTTTAATCATAGATGCATTATCATATGTGGGTTCTGTGAATCCAATTCATGTATATACATGGGAGTTGATTCATAGGTTAAAGTGGGAATTAGGTGGGGTTATGCTTGTGGATGACAGATATATATATATATATATATATATATATATATATATATATATATATAAATATATTATATGTACATTAGGTAGTGTATGCATGACTTGTATGTGGGGTTGTTATGTTTGTACTATTGACATGTGTTGGGAAATGCTTTTGAATATGAATGCATGTGTTGTCATGGATATTGTACGTACGTGTTTCGTTTGAAGTAATATATTATGTTTGTGTAAATATATTGTACGTGCGTGTTTTGAATTGGGTCGTGTTGCGGTTGTGATATGTATGTGACGTGTTATGAATTGTGTGGGTTCCATTATAATAAGTTATTCTAAAGAAAATGCATAACGATTATTTTTGTACATGAATTTACATACGTGGGAATAATTGGGTTTTATACAGTTTGAGTGTGCTTGAGTATGTATGGGAAAAGTTGATAACTGGCACCGTAACCGAGTCGTGAACCGCGAAACCGAAAAATCCTTACGTTTACAAATAATAATTAATATTGATAATTAATATTAATTATATATATATATATACCGAATGAAACACAGGTTAATCGGAACTCTAATCACTGTGCTTTCGTGTATTCACTGCTGTGCTATTAAGGTGAGTTTCACGGCCCCTTTTACTTTCTTTCCTTCTTGGGGGAGAAAACATGCAAACATATTTATGAATGGTTGCCAGTATTATTGATATCACTTGTTACGTTAGTGCAAACACATAACATGTCCTCACACAATCGAACCGTTAGTAATGGGATTAGCGAGGTAATTTTGAGTAGTACTACTGGGTCTGACAAACCCCGCCCGGGCTAGTCGCGCTAGCTTGATTGGAGGTCAAACGGGTGCTAAATTGACCTAACACATTGTCATGGTCTTGCGAGACGTGACGGGGATACAACAAACACATATAGGACGTAAACAGTCAGCTTCGGTTCGAAACGCTAAGTAACAAGAACAGAGGCTAGCTACCTAACGATATGCAATATATACTAAACCATTGAAACGCAAACTATGGATACGCTTACAAACACATTTCTTGTTGATTAAACCTGTGAACTCACCAACTTATGTTGACACATTTTAGCATGTTTTCTCAGGTCACAGGAACGCATAAGCCTATGGTGCACGCTACAGGAAATGCACTCAAGACATGCATTCATCAGTTTCATTTAGTTGCATTAATATTTGTTTGGCATAACATTTTCAGACTTTCAGTGTAGTTTACATTTCAGTTTTACGCTTCCGCACTGTTATTCATTTCTTTTATGTACTCTGATTTAAGTCAAATGTTTATTTTTAAAATTCATATAGTGTCGTTCGATATGACTGTGTCTGAGATCCTGGTATGTCACACGCCTAACGGTAAAACCCCGTTCGTGAAAATTGAGGGTGTGACATATATATCTACAATCATAGTATTCTTTGATCTCATCAACATTGTTATCATGGCCGGTATCATTGTTTGGATCAATAACTGCAACAGTAGCCCTATCAGGTCCTTTATTTATATACTTGAATAAGTACTTTATCGATCCTGCTTGATTACACCATTCGACATTAATATGTGCTTGGTATCTTTTTAGAAGGTGTTTGTTATACGCAACAACACTCCTATTGTCCAGCTTTACACCTGATTTTTCAACAAAATTTCCAGTATCTCTTCTTTTATACAACGGAAAACCATTTGAATCAGTAGACGTGCTTTCGTTAAAATTCTTTGGATAATTTTTGGAGCATTTTTTATCTACCATGCAAGGACATTTTGGATTAGCATTACCACATGGACCGTGTATCATAAATTCCGTTACCAGATCATATAACTCGGGATCTTCATTCTTGTCAGGAATTTCAGCAGAAATAAATTTATCTATATCATCTACCGTATGAAGCTTGTGTTGATTGTTAATGAATATACATATATGGGCATGAGGCAGTCCCCGTTTTTGAAATTCAACTGTGTAAACAACTGTTTAGATATAAAAAAAATTATCATTATAAATTCATAATTCATAATGTAAAATAAAAGATTATATATAAAAATATATATGTATTTCGAATGCAAGCAATAATATGATGTGTGTGTGTATATATATATATAAATATAATTAGTTTAAAAGGTTTTAGAAATCATACCTGCAGAAACTGATCCGAATACCGATTTATCCTTTAGATCTTTTATAATTGAATCAAGTTTAAGTCTAAACAACCGACAAAGTATGTCGGGCCTATCTTCTGGTTTCAATGTCGTGTCCGTGAGAAATCTTTTTACTTCAGGCCATTTGGGTTACAAGTAATAGTGATGAAGAAATCTGGATATCCATACCATTTACACAGAGACATAGCATCAAGATAATTTTGCATCATGTACCGAGCACCACCAGTAAAAGATGATGGTAATATAACACGTTTACCAACATCAGCCATAGATTCAACTCCTTTGTCCCGTTCTTTGCAAATAGTATCGTACGATTCACTACGTAGAACCTTTTGTTGAGTACGTATGAAGTTTAACCTTTCACTCTCAGTCATAGTGTATGAGTCGACTAAAAACTATTGGAAAAGTCTTCTAGAATTTAGAATCAATGAGAAGCTGTTGACACGATCCTGGACACGATATGAAAAAAATTCTCTCATTGATAACCTTTCCCTTTTTTTACTGTTTGACGTACCAACGTTTCTGTGAAGAATGTCAACCCTATAACCATCATCACCATATGGAAAAAGCAATGGATACTGCAAAGGAAGGTATGAAGGATGAAGTTCACTGATACGTCTAAGAATTCCATTTTGAGTTTCAACAATAACATCACGCCTATCGATACAATCCGAAATGTCACCAACGATCAAGGCAGCAACCTCTGAAGCAGTTGGTAAATTATATGTCCTACCATCTTTGTTCCTCTTACCAATTAATCGTAGCTTTAGGTTGACATGGGGATTGTCGTTGAACGAATCTCTCACCATCCTGTAAATCTTAACTAATTGGTTATCCGAATCAAGCATAGACTTTAGTTCTTGTATTATTTGTAGATCTTGATCATCTTGAGCGGATGCAATATTTTTGGACGAATCACTGAAATAAATATGCATATTAAACATAAAACATTTAATGAATATTATTGTAAAATATATAAACAACATATATTGATGTATAACGTACCCAAATAACATTTTTCTATTAACCAACTCATTTTCAGTGTCATATATATATAATTGAGAGAACTTCGGTCTTGATCCAGTAACTGGTAGAAGACTACCCATACTGTGATAGTTCTGCCCACTTAGTCTGAATATAAAAGGAGCGTTGCCTCTATTAATCGATGAATCAATCTTGCCTCCCATGGATGTGAAAGAAAACATAGAATTGTAACGTCTAATATTGTTCATGAAATATTTGCTTTTAGGATCCATACAACGGAAAAGATTTTCATAAGTGTCCCTTGGTTGTTTGTAATCCGGAAGTTCAACCTTTCCATAATAACAACATAACAAATAAGATTTTCTACCGTTATGTTTTCTTTGATTCTTTCCTTCTTGGTTCCAAAGTTTAGCGTTACAAACCTCGCATTTGAGCGTTTGGTCTCCATGATCTAAGTAATCTGATGGATAAATGGTATCAGTATGACAACAAAAATATAAATGAATGAATTTCAATTTATATATAATTATATATATGGGTGTGTATATATATACACACAAACACACACAAACAGACACACATATATATATAATATATGTTAATAAAATAATAACGGTCGTATGAAAATGAGTTTCAAATAATTTCATATTAAATTATGTTTAAAATACCTTTAGATATTCCATTAAATGGGTCCTTAATACGTGTGTTCGGTTCATCCTCTGCATCAATAGTTAAATCTGACATTGGTATAGGAGATGTTATCCTTGACTTTCTTAATATGTTACGTTTCCCTGATGATAATTTCCTTAGAGAAGAAATTTGTGTCCCTGATGATGTATATGTAGATGGCAGGATAGGAGAGGAAATAGGATATATGTTAGTAGATGATGATGAACCATATTTCACATTGGTATTGTTAGTAGATCCTGCAAATAATATGGTTAATTAAATATAAAAAAAATAATTGAATGTATGTTGGCGTATTACGGACAATATCATGTTCGAAAATTGTAGCATTGAGAAACAAAACATTTAAATAACTGACCTGGAGTTTTATTATACAACGGATGCGTACACGTGTATGTTGTGTTATGAACATTTGGGTTAGATGGATGTGTTGAAGTTGGTAGGTTGGATGGAGTGGAAGTACATACTGAAGAGGATGGTGAATTATTGGAAAAATATGTTGAAGTAGTAACCTTTGGTAGTCTCTTTTTATCCAAGTGTAATTTCCTAAGTTTACGCCTTTCAACAGTGTTATGTTGATTGAATATTTGAGCACCTACATAATGGTTTATAAAAAAGTAATTACTTGTGGAATAATTCTGATACAAAAACAAAAATATAATATAATGTAGGTTTGATATTTTT
>JABSNV010000273.1:0-65945 GCA_024085815.1 Flaveria linearis | reverse complement strand
TCAGGCATATTACCCTATACTTAGTTTTCTAAGTCATTATTTTAGGCACAAAGAGTACTGTTGAGACTCATTACCCTACACTTAGGCTTTTAAGCTTATTTGTTGGATCATGATAAGGCTGGTGCAACAAACTACTTCATATAGTCATTTTTGGTACTACATTCAAGGCTTCCGAACTGAGGAAGAGATCTTCCGAAAGTCTGAAGAACAGCTGAAGATATCTACTGAAGGCAAATCTAAGTCAACTGCTGAAGACAACAGCTGAAGCCCACAGCTGAAGACTATCTTCCGAAGACAAAGTCTGATGAAGAGCTGAAGACAAGTCTGAACTTCCGAAGACAAAGTCTGATGAAAGAGCTGAAGACAAAGTCTGAGCTTCCGAAGACAAAGTCTGCTTCCGAAGACAAAGAAGACTCCAAGCCTCGAAGAAGCAGTCTTCCGAAGTATAAGTGCCTTCGGAAGAAGTTATTCTTCCGAAGTACTTTATCCTTCGGAAGACATTGCTATGACCAGCAGATAAAAGTATGGTCCCTGACAGTCCGCTGCAGACCTCTGATACAGCATGGCATCTTCCTAAAGAGCCATGTGTTGACCATACTTTATTCTACTGTTCACCTTTTTATGATAGTACATGTTACCAACTTTAGTTGGTGACAAAAGTAAGTCAGGGACATGTCCTGACTACCAACTCTCAGGCAAAATGTCTGAAAGACCTCACCTAGAGTCTTGTAGTATAGATGTAAGGTTAGAGGTGTCCAGCTGGTATCAAAGTATATCCGGCTGTAGTAGTATTATATATATCTTCTCCCTGTAACTCTTTAGATAAGCGATTTGAGTCCAAGTGTCTTGTAATCCTTTGAGTTGAGAAGCATATATAAAAGTACCTTGAAAATTTACCTGTTGTGTTAATTTTCTTACTGCTTGTTACTTGTTATATTGTGATCAACTCTTCATAGACTGCTTACTGAGTGTTGTTCACAGTGAGTTGAGAGAAAAACCACCCACATATTCGATCCTGCAATGGTATCAGAGCTCCAGGCTCTTGATTGTGAGATCTTACCATCCAAATCAACCTGTTTTTCATTCTCACTACAAACCACTCACTCAAATGGCTGCTCTCTCCAAGGCTGATATGGAAACTGGTACCATGACCAAGTCCCCACTGATCACCCCTGAAGACTTTGACACATGGTGTATCAGAATGGAAGGCTTCATCAAGTGTCAGGATTCAAGGATGTGGGACTCCATTGTCAATGGTCCTTTCATACCAAGCACCACTTCTGCCACTGGTAATCGCATCATTCCAAAGATGTTGATGATTACTCAGAAGAA
This sequence comes from Flaveria linearis, assembly GCA_024085815.1. NCBI lineage: Eukaryota > Viridiplantae > Streptophyta > Magnoliopsida > Asterales > Asteraceae > Flaveria > Flaveria linearis. The sequence goes on along the minus strand of JABSNV010000273.1, from coordinate 64,613 downwards.
GACAGGAAGAGAATAGAGCTGATCAAAGGGCTATGACTTCTCTCCAAACTGCTCTCCCCAACTCCGTCTACAGACGCTTCAAGAAGTGCAAAACTGCTAAAGATTTATGGGAAGCACTGAAGCTGATGTATGAAGGATCCAAGGAAACCCAAGAGAACAAGAAGGATCTCTTGAAGCAGCAGTTTGAGAACTTTACTTTCAAGGCGGTGAGACCTTGACTCAACAATACTTCAGGTATGTTGAGCTAGTAGATACTCTGGAGGATATTGGAGTAGCTCTTGAGAACAGAGACATAGTTAGGAAGTTCATGTCTTCCCTTCCTAAACTATGGATACATTACTGTGTTGTAATCAAGAGAACTTCGGACCTTAAGACTCTTACTCTGACAGAGTTGTATGGTATCCTAAGTGCATTCCAGATGGAGATGAACATGCAGAACTCTCTGGTCACTCCAATAACCAACTGAGTTCAGCCCTTCATGTGGTTGAAAGGGAAACCATAGAACCACAACATCAGTTGCTATGTTACCCTGACAACTCACACAGCGGACCTTACATTACTCTACCTGAGACTCCAAAGTCTCAAAAGGTTCAACACAACTCTCTCAGGATAGTTGTGCCTTTGTCTCTGGAAGTGGACACTCTGGTGATTTTCAATACTGCTTTGATGATCTTGAGTGCTTCAGTCCAGATGATGTGGAGTATATGGATATTGTCCAGCAGATGGCTCTTTTAACTTACAGAGCGAAGAAGTTCAAGAGAACTGGAAGGCAATTCCCTCAAAACCCAGTCAACAGCAGGTTTGGGTTTGACAAAAGCAAAGCAAAGTGTTACAACTGCAACCAACTTGGTCACTTTGCTAGGAATGCAAGGCTCCCAAGAACAACCCGGGAACCCCACAGGCCTCCACACATCCCACTGCTTCAAAGCATGAAGAGAAGTCAACTGAAACAGCTGCTGTAGCTCAAGAAGTTGACTGGAGCTTCATGGTACAGGATGTGACTCCTGCTCAAGCACTCATGGCCGGAACAGATGATGATCAGGTATATGAACATCTTTGTACTGCTGCCTGTATTGCTAAAGTTAAACTTTATAAGGATTACATTTCGGAAATCAGATCTGAGGTTGAGTCTTTAAATGTGCTAAAATCTGATTTTAAGAGAGCTGAATCTGACTATCAAAAGAAATTGAGGAGTTAGAGAAACTGTGTCTCTTTTAAAACATGAAAAGACTAATTATAGACTCAAATTAAAGATCTGATATCCAAACTGTCTGAGGTTCAAGCCCAGTTGGTCACAGCTGAGGCTCAGGCCAGGAAGCAAGCTATTGCTGAGCAAAAAGCTTCCAAACTATTTTTGCATCAACCTCTCATTCCAAATGTTTTATCAAAACAAAGAAGGGTTGGAACCAATGAAATAGCTCCACCACACTCTTATGAGTCTATTAGACTACCTAGATGTGGTACTAAGAGCAAGAGGTTCCAACTGCTGACCCTTCTCCATTGGAACTAAGGATGAGGCAAAAATAGTGGCCACCACAGGGGAGAAACAGGAGGTATACTCATCTCCACCTGTGAAGACCAAATCCTAACCACCAAGGCAAGAAGAAGCAGAGCTAAAGCTGCTAGAAGGACTGCCAAAGGTTGCAGAGTCCAAGCTTAAGATCGACCCAAAGCAAAAGGGTGTCTTCATTTCTGCCGGATTTCAAGTGGTAGGTACTCTGATTCAGGAAAGGAGTGTAGTACCAGCACTCCTGTCCTACTGAAGGATCAGAAGTTGAAAGGGAAAGTTGCTGATGAAGAGAAGAAACCCAAGAAACAGCAACCTGCAAGTTCCCAGAAGACTAATTGTCTGCATAATGTGTGGTCTGCACAACCACATGGCTAAAGATTGTTACTACAATCCAGCAAGCACACATTATGCAAATAATGTTAGAAAAGAAGGAGTCAGAGAAGGTTTCTCAGTTGGACCACTTCAAAAGGTCCAAATGATGAAAAAGGAAAGTTGGTCTCGGAAGCCAAGTTGCTTTCGGAAGAAACTACTTCTTCCGAAGGGAAAATGGCTTCGGAAGCCAAACCTTCTAAGGTTCGGAAGAACAAGAAGACTCCCTTGAAACCATCTCAGAAGAAGACTACTTCGGAAGAAAAGGTGGTGAAGGCTTCTTCCGAAAAGAAAGAAGCTTCGGAAGAAGCCATGCTGCAAAGCTTCAACAAGCTCATCTTCAAAGATCAACCAAGGGATGGATTGGAAGATCAAGGAAGATGCTGCAGCCCAAACCTCTTCTTCAACGACCTCTATTGAACCCCATGCATATCTTTTGGTTCAATTATGTCACTATCTTTGGAAGAGCCCAAGACCAGCAAGGCTTGGCTTCCAAACAAACTAATCTCATCTTATGTGCAGGGACGTCCATTTGACAAGAACAACAATGTCTGGATTGTAGATAGTGGATGCTCCAGGCACATGACAGGAACAGATCTCTCCTTCACAATTCCAGAACTTTGATGGAGGGCCTGTCCAATTTGGAGGTGAGGCCGGATAATATTTCGGGCAGAGGAAGTATATCCAATGGCAAATAAACATTGACAAAGTTCACTTTGTCAAACAGCTTGAACACAATCTGTTAAGTGTTTCTCAATTCTGTGACCAGAAGCATCAGATGCTTTTCACAGAACATGAGTGCATTATCCTCAAACCAGGGATGAAATTCCTCCGAATTGGTGCTTCTTAGATCTCCCAGAAAGGGATATGTACAAGCTGGATAGAACAATGCTTCTCCTATGGGTGAAGTATCATGCTTTCTTTCCAAGCATAGTGATGAGTCAACACTATGGCATACGCATGTGTCATGTGAATTTTAAAAAATGAATAAATTGGCTAAAATAACTTGGTACATGGTTTGCCTAAAAAGGAATTTTTCTGCAAAGATAACTGTGTTGCATGCCTGAAAGGGAAACACAGATCATCTCATAAATCCAAATGTGTTAACTCTATCACTACTCCATTACTTATTGCACATGGATCTCTTTGGACCACAAGTATAATGAGCATTGGAAGGAATCATACTGCCTTGTGATTGTTGATGATTTTACAAGATTTACATGGGTATTCTTTTTAAGAAGTAAAGATGAAACTGCTGAAACTTTAAAATCTTTTATTCTTAAAATAGAAAATCAAATTGATCACAAGGTTAAGATCATTAAAAGTGATCAAGGGACGAGTTTAAGAACTTTGTTCTTGACTCATTCTGTGACTCAAAAGATTGCCAGACAATACAGTGCTCCCAGAACTCCTCAACAAAACGGTGTTTGCTGAGGAGGAACAGGACACTTATTGAGGCTGCTCGGACCATGTTAGCTGATTCAAAGCTGCCTCTAACATTCTGGGCAGAGGCAGTCAGCACTGCATGCTATGTGCAGAACAGGGTTCTTGTAGTTAATCCCCCCATGGAAAAACCCCTTATGAGTTATGGAACAAGAGGCCACCGTTCATTGGCTTTCTAAGGTCCTTTGGCTGCAGGTGTACCATACTTAACACAAAGGACAACTTAGCAAAGTTTGCTGAGAAGTCGGATGATGCTATCTTTATTGGATACTCTTCTAGCTCTAAAGCTTATAGAGTATACAATTCAAGAATCAACAATTTGAGGAATCATCCAATATAGTTTGTTAATGAGCACACTCCTTGTGTTAGTGGGAATGGACCTGAGTATATCTTTGATTTAGAATTGTTTCCAAACTATTCTAAACCATCTTGTGAGAATGTTTCGCTGGAACAGGTGCTCAAGAGCTGATGCTGATGCTGATGCAAGTCAACTATTTGAGCTTCCCAGACCTCTTCCAAATTCTCCAAGAGCTGAAGGCAACAAGCTTCAACCATCACAGATCTGATAGTGTAACTATCTCCAGGAATAATGAGCTTCAACAAGAATCACTTGATCAACCTCAAAGTTCCTCAGGTGATCCATTACAACACCAGGTTGAGGGAAGTAGTATTCTGAAGGAACAGGCAACTGTTAATCCTACTTCACACCAACCATTGATGATGTTTCTCAATCATTCAATCAGTCCTCATTGAATGACTTTGAACAGCAGCAGTTGGACAGAGTGATCCAGTTCCTGATCAGAATATGTCTAACCTAGACTTATCTCTGCAACTGGAAGTGATTCCTCGTCTTAGGATTCACAACACTCATCCAACTGAGAACATCATAGGGAATGTCTCTGAGGGTGTGAGAACAAGAGACAAACTCATCATGGAATGTCTGCTTGTACTCATGCTTCTTGTCTCAGATGGACCCAAGAAGGTAGAAGATGCCTTAAAGGATAGTAGTTGGGTTGAATCGATGCAGGAGGAGCTGCTTCAATTCAGAAGACAAAAGGTCTGAATCTATGCCCACTACCATCTGGTCAAGTACCCATAGCACTAGGGTTTCAGAACAAGAAAGATGATAGAGGCTTGATTATCAAGAACAAGGCAAGACTAGTAGTTCAAGGGTACACCCAGGAGGAAGGAATCGATTATACTGATGTCTTTGCACCTGTTGCAAGACTTGAGGCAGTTAGGATCTTCCTTGCTTATGCTGCATCCAAGAACTTCACAGTCTACCAACTTGATGTCAAGTGTGCTTTTCTATATGGGGATAGATAGGGAAATCTATGTATGTCAACCTCCAGGATTTGAAGACCCACAGCACCCCAACTATGTGTGCAAACTGGATAAAGCTCTATATGGGCTGCACCAAGCACCTAGGCTGTGGTATGAGACCTTGTCTCAGTTTCTCCTGAAGAATGGATACACTAGAGGTACCATTGACAAGACTCTTTTCATCAGAAAGAGTGGAGAAGACATTTTGCTTGTACAAGTCTACGTTGATGACATCATATTTGGTTCTTCAAACGACCAAATGTGCAAGGACTTTGAAAGCATAATGAAGCAGAAGTTTGAGATGAGTTCCATGGGAAAAATGGACTTTTTCCTTGGAATTCAGGTGAAACAGATGAAGGAAGGGTTCTTCATAATCAATCTAAGTATGTCTCAGACATCTTAGATAGATTTGAAATGAAGGATTGTAAACCAGCCAAGACACCCATACCCAGAAACCATAATCTTTGCCCTGACCTTGAGGGGGAGGATACTGATCAACATCAGTATGAGCATTCATTGGTTCTCTGATGTATCTCACTGCTAGTAGACCAGATATCATGTTTGCCACATGCATTTGTGCAAGATATCAGGCTGCTCCAAAGGTCTCACCTAGCTGCTGCAAGAGAATCCTCAGATACCTCAAAGGAGCACCTAAACTAGGTCTCTGGTATCCAAGAAATAGTGATTTCAATCTCTATGGATACTCTGACAGTGACTATGGTGCTGCAACATTGACAAGAAATCACATCAGGAGGATGTCAATTCTTGGTGGAAGGATTATCTCATGGCAATGCAAGAAACAATCCTGTGTCTCTACATCAACTGCTGAAGCTGAATACATTGCTGCTGCTAGCTGCTGTGCTCAACTGCTATGGATTCAAAATCAGATGTTAGACTATGGATTCAACTTCATGACTACTCCTATCCATATTGACAACAATAGTGCTATCTCCATTACTGAGAATCCTGAAGCACTCCAAGACAAAGCACATTGATATCAGGTATCATTTCATTAGAGATATTCATGAGAACATCTGATCAAGTTAATCAAAGTTGACTCAAATGAACAATATGCTGATTTGTTCACAAAGGCATTTGATGAACAAAGATTTAAGTATCTCATATCAGCTATTGGATGATAAATATTGATTAACTACCTCTTTTGAAAAGCTTTTTAAATGTGTAATGTCTTGTGTCAATACAATTTAAGCCCTGTTACAAAAGATCTTTAAATTTATTCTAAGTGTAAATTCCTTCCGAAGAGGAACTAACTCTCGGAGATATTCTTGAATATCTTCCGAAGCCAAATTCCTCATGGAAATTGTCTTCTTCTCGAAGAGTTTTTTGGTCTCGGAAGAAGCGATTGATTTTACATCAGATCTACTTCCGAAGCTTATAAAACTCTCCATTCGGAAAGATAACTTTACCTTCGGAAGCAATGCTTTGCTTCGGAAGAGAAAGTACTTTCAAAGACCATTTTACCTTCGGAAGCAATGCCTTGCTTCGAAGAAAATTGCTTCGGAAGACAATTACCCTCGGAAATGTTTTACATTCGGAAGTAAAGTTTTTATATGTAACGGATATCTTTTGGGCCCCACTCTGTAAAAAGTAAAGATTTTGTCCGATGGTCAGATTATTTAAAATTATCCTTGCCGCCACTATCATTTCTTTTCTCCGCCGTAACCACCATACCACCCACAGTAACCCCAAACAGTTACCCTATTACCCACCACCGCCTACCACCATTCAACCCTTTTAAATAATCTTGACTGATCATTTCATCTTCTTTTACCACTTTACAGCCCTAACTATTCCCTTCACTGTCAAACCTTCAATTTCACCCAAATTTCAAGCTTACCTTTTCTTCAATGGCGCTAAACCCTCAGCACAACCAAGTCGCATTACTTGATTCGTCAAGGATGCCGACTTCACCCAAATCATCACCTTTCTTACCGAATCCACATACCTCACTGCTCTTACAGTTAACCCCACCGTATACTCCAACCATATGTCCGAATTCTGGAGCAACGGTGAAACTGCAGTTCTGAATGGGGTTCGAGTCCTGAGACCCGCATTTGTGGCCAAGAGTTGGTCATCCTGAACAGCTCATCAGGGAGCATCTCGAGCTCCATGATGATGGGGTCCTACTGAGTTCCCCAAGGAAGACTTGGAAGGCACTATATCCTCATGGGATATGGAGGAGATGTCAGCAGATCAACGTGTACAAGTTCAATTTCTCTTACCATTGGAAGTTCCTGCTGCATTATCCTGCATTGCCTCTCCAACAAATCAGGGGGTTGGGATCAAATCCCATATGAACTAGGATGCCTAGTTCATGGGTTGGTGAGAGGTCTTCGCTTCAACTACTCACGATTTGTGTTGACCAACCTATCGGAAATCTGAGCAGGGATACATTCTTCATGTATCCCCGATTTATTCAACACATAATCAACTGTGAGATGGAACCGAGCAAGCTTGTCTGCGCAGCTGCTCTTACTGTTCCACAAGTGAGACCTACCATCTTCAAGACACTGAAGAAGATGTCCGCCAACTTCACTGGAAGGTACACTCCACTACCTCCAGAGATGACTGAGCGCATAGCTCCTGGTGACATCCCTGTTATCCCCACAGGTGATGAACCCACACCAGCAACATCCACCACAATGCCAAAACCTTCTTTACCCATCAAAGCTACATACCAGAGACGTCCCAAAACGAACCCTTGTTCAATCTACTCTGATTGAACAAGCTCCTCCTGTTCACACCAAAGGGCTAGAGTGGAATCATGGGCTCCCACTCAGTCCGAGGTCACACCATCCTTCACAATTGACCTCAATGTGGGTTTTGAGCCTCCTCAGTCTCAAACCCCTGAGCCCGAACCCCAAGCCTTAAGCCCACAGGGTGAGTCTCTACACTCCCCTGTGCAGCCTTCTAGGGACAGCCCCACCATAGGCTCAATGCCTGTAGACATTGATCTAGGTCCCGGGTCAGTAGGACTAACCACCCTCTCTTTCACTGACCTTTTACTCCACACTGATGAAGAGATTACATCTCTCCATGGCCATGAAGTTGATCTACAACACCCTCTGAAAGATCAACAGAGCCAAGAGGGATCCCTTGTCTCTAGCCCCCATCAGAAGCCAGTTACTGAGGTGAGTCCCACTGATGTGGAGGGGACTCATGTAGACTCAGCTGCCACTACTCAGAGTCTCTCATTGAGCTCTCAGGACAGTGGTAACATAATTAGGACTGAGTCTACGGCAACTTTGCCCATTGACATCTCTGAAAGAGATGACTCTGAGCAAAGAAACCAGGGTGCCAAGAAGCCACATCTGGTGGTGAGAGTGAGCATACTAGGTATGTTATCTCATCTCCCCGTGATTCTTCTCATGAAGATGAGGGAAGTATGCAACTAACACTTCAGTACTTGCTTTCTAAGGTCTCCAACCTGGAATCACAGGTGAGGATCTTAGAATCAAGGACTGCCACTCAGCAACTTGAGATTAACAACCTCAAGGCTAAACTAGCTGAGAAACAGACGGAGAGGTCTGTTAGGCATGTACCAATTCAGGTCTCAATGACTTCTTCCTCTAGCTCATCTAGCTCTCAAGATGATGCTACCAAAAAGGGGGAGAAAGTTCAGAGACAACATCTGAGGAACCACAGACCAATTCGTTTCTTCCCAACTCATCACACTACCTGAGTCATCTCAATCCTTTCTAGAGATTGACTCAAAGATGCTTCAAGATCTCTACAGACTTTTCACAAAGTTTGTATTGAGATCATCCCTAGAACAGCCCAGCCCCGACACCACACTTATATACTTTGGGGCTGAGGAGCTTCAAAGACTGACTGCACCTTCTACCACTGTGGAAGAAGTTGGTCAACCTAAGGTCCACATGGAACCTAAGATTAGCTTCGAAGGGGAAATGGGGACTGATGGCCCAGCAACTGAAACAGTTGGGACAGAATTGCAGCAGTCTCATCTTCGAAGCTCAAGCTGAAGCTTCCGAAGCCTACATGGAAGCCTCGGAAGAACAAGAAAATCTTCCGAGCCGAAATAGAAGCTGCGGAAGGCTTATTTCAGATGTCCGAGGAACTGACCATCACAGATGTTATTGCTGAAATAGCATCTGAGGTGAGCAGGGAGGACATTTCTGACATTCCTCCAACCCAAACACCAGCTGAACTCTCTCTCAATCACAACCCTCCATCCAAGAACCACCACAGTCAAGCACTGCCAAGACAAAGGAAAACGAAAATTGACTGCGGAAGAGCTTCAGGAGGAGAAAGGATTGAGAAGGCAAAAAGAAAGGTAGGTTTCCTACTGAAAAGCTGCTAGCTGCTAGTTCTAAGGCAGCTGCAGCCAATCAGGAAGAAATCAACCAGAAGAGAAGAACAACACTCATTGACCAGCTCATCAGTCTAGGAGCTGCCAATGAGGAGATACTCCTGCTACCACTAGAGGAGTTGGTGACTTTGGAGAGGTCAACCAGGCTACAACAAGAAAAAGAAGCCAGGTTGGCCTTGGAAAGGAAAGAAGAAGAAAGAAGAGAAGCAGCCCTGAAGCTGAGAGAGGATGGGGTCAAATTCCTACTCTCAAGAGGCTTCAGTCTTCTGAACTGTCTCCACATGACAATGACATGATCCTGCTGCTCCACAATAAAGAGCAGATCATATGGAGAAGGAAAGGAAGAAGGCTGCTAGGGAGAAGTTGAAGGAGAGGAAGAGGAGGGAAGAAGAGAAGGAGGTCACTGCCACCAAGAAGTCCAATGACAAAGCCTGGATGAAGGACTATCTCGGGCTCATGGCTTCTCTGGTAGGCAGGTGGGACCTATGTCCGAAAGGACACTCCAGCGGATAGTCAGTGAAATCAAAGCTGACATCCGTTTGGGGAAGAGAAGGGAGATGTACAATAGGGTACAGGGAACGGTCTCAACCCCAGCCACTCAACCACAGCCACAACCCACACCAGATCAACCCTTTTCCCATCAAAACCGAACCCACTGATGAACCTTCACCCCTCAACCCACAACTCTACCCAAACCTACCACATCACCTCAACCACCCAAACTACCCATCCTAAAACCCAAGACACAACCCAAACCACTAAACCTAAGCCTACCCAACAAAAACCAAGACCATCCCTCAGCCTCCTCAACATCTCTCCTTTGAGAAATAAAGGAGTTCAAGACGAGGCTCATCAACTGCACTACTTGAGCAGCATCTCCTGTGAGGGAGAGCTTATCAACATCACCTATGTTGATAACTCTTCAAGCTCCCTCACCCTAGGCCAATTTCTTGAGTTGCCTAGAGACACTTTGGGCCAGGCTGCAAGACTTCTTGGTCTCAACTCCGATATCCTCAATGCTGAGGAGAAGAGACTAAGAAGGAGACTGGTGACTCTGCTGGATACCAGGAAAGAGGACAGGATTTCTGGTCAATCTCCTGGACCTAGAAATGCTATAATCCAGTGGAGGTTCGATGAACCTTCTCACAACTTTGTTGTGGAAAGGGAGAATGGTGAAACCAACAGGCTTAATGCCACTTCTCTACTGCATCTTAGCAGATTTGATCTTGCTGAGCTTGCAGAGAAGCCATTCTCCAATCCCTCCAACTCTGAGACTGCTGCACACATCAGAAACCATATCAGCGGTCTCCACTTGGCTGAACGAAGTAGAAGAGCCAAGATTGAAGAATAGTTGAAGTTGAAAGGAGTGGAAGACAAGGAAAGACCAACCACTAAAGGCACAGCCTTTCTACAGATGGTGGAAGGTCTGAATTGGAACCAATAGTTCGAAGGGAATATGACTATACTTCCCATCAACTAACTTTTTAGAGGGCCACAACAGAGGGTACACATAATCCAAGGAGACAGAGTAGAGGTTCTGTCCACCAAAGATCTGTACAAGATTCTCAGCACCACACAGGAAAGAATGAAGACACTGATAAACACTTACTTTCTTGGTGCTGAGAGCTTTGAGAAGAAGAAAGAAGTGAAGTTTTGGTAGCATCAGCCTAGGGGGAGTTTGTTGGATCATGATAAGGCTGGTGCAACCAAACTACTTCATATAGTCATTTTTTGGTACTACATTCAAAGGCTTCCGAAGCTGAGGAAGAGATCTTCCGAAAGTCTGAAGAACAGCTGAAGATATCTACTGAAGGCAAAAGCTGAAGTCAACTGCTGAAGACAACAGCTGAAGCCAACAGCTGAAGACTATCTTCCGAAGACAAAGTCTGATGAAAGAGCTGAAGACAAAGTCTGAACTTCCGAAGACAAAGTCTGATGAAAGAGCTGAAGACAAAGTCTGAGCTTCCGAAGACAAAGTCTGCTTCCGAAGACAAATAAGACTCCAAGCCTCGGAAGAAGCAGTCTTCCGAAGTATAAGTGCCTTCAGAAGAAGTTATTCTTCCGAAGTACTTTATCCTTCGGAAGACATTGCTTTGACCAGCAGATAAAGTATGGTCCCTGACAGTCCGCTGCAGACCTCTGATACAGCATGGCATCTTCCTAAAGAGCCATGTTATTGACCATACTTATTCTACTGTTCACCTTTTTATGATAGTACATGTTACCTAACTTTAGTTGGTGACAAAAGGTAAGTCAGGGACATGTCCTGACTACCAACTCTCAGGCAAAATGTCTGAAAGACCTCACCTAGAGTCTTGTAGTCTAGATGTAAGGTTAGAGGTGTCCAGCTGGTATCAAAGTATATCCGGCTATAGATAGTATTATATATATCTTCTCCCTGTAACTCTTTAGATAAGCGATTTGAGTCCAAGTGTCTTGTAATCCTTTGAGTTGAGAAGCAATATATAAAAGTACCTTGAAAATTTACCTGCTGTGTTAATTTTCTTACTGCTTGTTACTTGTTATATTGTGATCAACTCTTCATAGACTGCTTGTTGAGTGTTGTTCCAGTGAGTTGAGAGAAAAACCACCCACATATTCGATCCTGCATTATTTTTCAGGTGTAAGAGCCTGTTGGGCATATCACCTTACACTTAACTTTTTCTAAGTCATTTTCAAGCACATGAGCACTGTTGAGGCTCATGAGCCTTAGGCGTATTAGGTACTGTTTGGGCATATGAGAACTATTTGGACTCATGACCCTACTTAGAACATTTCTAAGGCAATCCTGGGCGTAAGAGGTTACTGTGTAGGCTCATCAAACTTCTGTCCAGTTTATTACTATGATTTTCCAAACCTAAACATCAGGTCTAAATGTTCTAAGCTTACCAAGGTCCTTCTAAGCGTGAACTACACATAAACATCTAATAAACATCATCAAACATGCCAAAACACATACGGGTATCAATAGATAAACATGGTAAAAATCGTTTAATGCATTTTCAGCCCCAAAGAGTTTAAAACAAGAAAAACCAGGGTCTAGAACTCACCTTAGCAGTCTCTCGGGTATGACTTCTTCAAAACCCGTTTGCTACAAGTTTAACACCTATAAAACCCAATGAACACACCCGAACACAAAAACACACACAAAGAACATGCATTCTCGGTTCTTAGCCAAACACAACTTAAAAACACTATTCTTGCCTTGAATTCGATTTCTTCTTCTTTCTTCTCTAAAAACCGAAGCCTCTGCTGTTTCTCTTTCTAAAAAAACCGAATGAGAGTGGTTGACAGGCCAAAATGGGCGGCCATACCCCTTTATTCACCAACTTTTATTTCTTTGTCCTTTTGGCACCTTTTACCCCTCAACTTTAGGTTGACTTTCATTTCTTCTTTTTCTTTCTCTTTATTCTTTTATTTCTTTAAAAACAAAATACTTATATAGGTTTCGTCCCCGAAACCTGTTATTCCTCAAACAGATGAGGATAATGCTGCCTCATCTCTTCCTCAGTCTCCCATGTGGATTCGGATCCCTTTCTGTGCTTCCACTATACACGCACAAGAGGAACCACTTTATTCCTTAACTTCTTTTCTTTACGATCGATGATTGCCACTGGTTGCTCAACGTAATTGAGCCGTTCGTCTACTTCAATATCCTCCAGTGGAACAATCATATCTTCATCAGCTAAGCACTTTCTCAGATGAGATACATGGAATGTGGGATGAATGCCACTTAACTCATCTGGCAATTCAAGTCGATAGGCTACCTATCCTACTCGTGCAATGATTCGGAAATGGCCTATGTATCTTGGGCTTAACTTACCTCGTTTCCTGAATCGGATAATTCCTTTCCAAGGTGAGACCTTCAACATCACTCGGTCGCCAACCTGGAATTCTATCGGTCTTCGTCTCTTGTCAGCATACGACTTTTGTCTATCATTCGCCGCCTCATGAAGGCTTTGATCTTTTCCAACTTCTCAGTCGTAGCTTCGATCACATCAACACCTCCTAACTCTTTCTGCCCAATGTCTCCCCAACACACGGGCATCCTACATCTCCTACTGTATAGCATCTCATAGGGTGGCATGCCAATACTGGCATATAACTGTTGTTGTACGAGAATTCTGCTAATGGCAGGTGGTCATCCCAACTTCCTCCAAAATCGATCACGCACGCCCGAAGCATATCCTCGAGCGTCTGTATCGTCCTCTCAGACTGACCGTCCGTCTGAGGATGATAGGCTGTACTAATGTGTAGCCTGGTCCCCATTGCATCATGGAATCTTCTCCAAAACTTCGATGTAAACCGGGTGTCATGATCCGATACGATAGACACCGGCACGCCATGACGAGCTACGATTCCTTGATGAACAGATCCGCCAATCTTTTGGATGAATACGTCTCGCGGATCGGTAGGAAGTGGGCACTCTTTGTTAGTCGGTCGACAATCACCCAAATAGTATCGCATCCCCTCGATGTGCGAGGTAGCTTAGTAATGAAGTCCATGGTGATATGCTCCCACTTCCATTCGGTATATCCAACGGTTGGATCTTCCCGTACGGTTTCTGGTGTTCCGCCTTCACTTGGAGACAAGTGAGGCACTTACTCACGTACTCCACTACATCGCGTTTCATACCCGTCACCAGTAATCTTTCTTCATATCGTGATACATCTTGGTAGCACCGGGATGAATGGAGTATCGAGTCTTATGGGCTTCGTCCATAATCTTCCCACGTAGATCCCCGTATCGAGGAATCCACATCTGCCCGAATCGGGTCTTAACACCAAGAGTGTTCTCGCCCAATTCCGTGACTAGACCTCTCATCCTTTTGGATTTAAGACGATCTTCTTTCAAAGCCTCGTCTTGGAACTCCTTAATCTGTGTCATCACATCGGAGGTCATAATCAGCTGATAAGCCTTCACCCGGATCGGCTCGGGCCTTTCCTTTCGGCTAAGGGCATCTGCCACCACGTTGGCCTTGCCCGGATGGTAATGGATTTCGTAATCATAATCCTTTATGAGCTCCAACCATCGCCTCTGCCTCATGTTTAGATCTTTCTGCTCAAAGAAGTACTTCAAGCTTTTGTGGTCTGTGAAGATGGTGCACTTCGTCCCGTATAGATAGTGCCGCCAAATCTTCAACGCAAAAACCACCACAGCTAGTTCTAGATCATGTGTGGGGTAGTTGACTTCGTGGGTTTTCAGTTGTCGAGATGCATAAGCTATTACCCTTCCACGTTGCATCAACACGCAACCTAGCCTAGAGTAGGATGCATCCGAATATACCACTAAGTCTTTACTTCCCACGGGTAATGTCAAGACAGGAGCTTGTGTTAGTCTCGTCTTCAACTCCTCAAAGGCACTCTCCTGCTCTCGACTCCACACGAACTTCACGTCCTTGCGGGTCAATTTAGTCAAAGGTGAGGCTATCTTGGAGAAGTCTTGAATAAATCTCCTGTAGTAGCCCGCCAATCCCAAGAAGCTGCGAATTTCGGATGGCGTCTTTGGTGATTTCTATTGCATCACAGCCTCAACCTTTGCTGGGTCTACCATGATTCCCTCTGCATTTACCACGTGACTCAGAAATTGCACCTCGCGTAGCCAAAAAGCACACTTGGAGAACTTAGCATACAGTTTCTCCTTTCTCAAAGTCTCCAACACTTCCCGAATGTGACCGGCATGCTCTTCCTCGCTCCTTGAATAAATCAAGATATCATCGATGAATACAATCACTGATTTATCCAACATCGGCCGGCACACCCGATTCATCAAATCCATAAAAGCAGCTGGCGCGTTGGTTAAACCAAAGGACATAACTAGAAACTCATAGTGTCCATAACGCGTACGAAAAGATGTTTTAGGAATGTCCTGCTCCCTCACTTTCAATTGATGGTAGCCAGATCGAAGATCTATACTCGAGAACCAACTGGCACCCTGGAGCTGATCGAACAAGTCGTCAATCCTCGGTAACGGATACCGATTCTTTATCGTCAATTTGTTCAACTCCCGGTAATCGATACACATTCTCATGCTACCGTCCTTCTTTTTCACGAATAAGACCGGAGCACCCCAAGGAGAGATACTCGGTCTGATGAAACCCTTATCGAGCAATTCTTGCAGTTGCTCCATTAACTCCTTCATCTCAGTCGGAGCTAATTGATACGGTGCCTTGGCGACAGGTTGGGCACCGGGTATCAAGTCGATTTGAAATTCGATTTCATGATCTGGTGGTACACCTGATAGGTCCTCTGGAAATACATCGGGAAAGTCACGCACCACCGGCACATTGGACAATTGGGGTGTCGGCGTGTCCACATCTTTCAATAGGCCAAATAAGCGCTACATCCACGTCTCATGCACTTTCCTGCCACCGCCATCGAAATCACCTTTGGAATCGTCGTAGCCCGATCACCGTATATTGTCATCGGACTTCCGTCAGGCGCCGTCAATCTAATCATCTTCTTACGACACACGATATTTGCTTCATAGGTTGTTAACCAATCCATCCCTAGTACTACATCAAATCCACCTAGGGGCATCACATGTAATTTAGCAGCAAACCTATGACCTTCTAATTCTATGGCACAGTCTTCTATTACATCAGTGACTCTGGTAGACTTACCGATAGCAGTTTCTACATCAAAAGGCTCGCTAATACCCCTACTGCTAACAGACAACTTAGCGTAAAAGGTAGTAGAAACAAAACTCCTACTAGCACCGGAATCAAATAATACAGAGGCACAAGTTTGATTAACTAGAAACATACCAGACACGACATCATCTTAGAGGGTAGGAGAAGTAGAGGAAGACCTAGATTGACTTGGGATGAGGTAATTAGGCGAGATATGATACACTTGCACCTCTCTGAGCACATGATCGAGGATAGGAGTGAGTGGAGGCTTAGAATTAAAATTAAGGACTTTTAGCTCGACCAATAGGCAGGAGGGTATTTGAAGTCTGGTTGCGGGGTCTGATGTCTAAGTAGTCCATATCTGCCCTTTAACGGTGACTATCCCTGCTCCTATGATATATGTATGCTATGTGTCGTATGATTTATTGTATACTGTATGCTATGTGTCGTATGATTTACTTGAAGGATGTATTGCAATCGGTATGGCTTTTTGTATACTATGTGCTGTAGGATTTATTGTATGCTGTATGCTATGTGTGGTAGGATTTCTTGTATACGGTATGCCATGTGTCTTGTTTTCAGTATGGCTTTTGCTATCGAGCCGGGGGTCTCTTTGGAAGCGGTCTCTCTACCTAACAAGATAGAGGAAAGACTCGCCTACACCTACCCTCCCCAGACCCTGCTCTTGAGTGGGATATACTGGATTTGTTTGTTTGTATACCTGACATGACATCGGGATCCACTCTGGCTTCTTCCCGGGTCATGGTGTAAGCTCTAGCACTTGCCCTCGGCCCTCCTTCCTCCGGCTTCTTATTCCCCGCTCCAGAGCTCTCCGCCCTCAGCTTCTTACAGTCTCTAGCGATATGGACGGGCTAGCCACACCTGAAGCATACGTTCAGTCCCATCCTACACTCACCAGGATGCTCCCTTCCATATTTACCACATTTCTTTGACCCCGAGCTGGACGACCCCATCCTACGGTCATCCATTCTCATCTTCTTGTTGTTCGGGGTGAAACCACCCCGCCTAAACCTCTTTCCATTCCAACTCCGGTCACCACCACCGGCTTTCTTCACTTCCACCACCGTCACTTCCATTTCATTGTAGAGCCTCCCACCCATTTGAAATTTTTATCACACATTATTTAGTATGAGTTTATAAAATTAACCTCTTTAAATTTTATAACTCAACCACACTCTTATTTGTTATTATTTAACCTACTTAAATAATAATACAAATAATTTCTCATGAACAAATTATCCATATAATTTGTTCTATTTCAAATGCTATAATTTAGAAAACCCATTTTTAAATTGGTATCAATATTTATTTGATTGATCATATCAACAAATAAATATTTATTGGTGTTTACTTAGCTTATTATTGGGTATGACCTGACTTTAATCATAACATACTAACCACATCAATCTTGTATGTGTTTTGGGCACATAAGACCCAACAATCTTCCACTTGTATAAGATTCATAGAAGATTGATGCAAGCAGTAAATACCGCCTAACAACGGTTTACTACCCTTAATACGTATGACTAAGTGTCATTCAATAACGTCATCTCCTTCAAGTACCTTACTCAAAATGTTTTAGGTGAATCAATCATCTATCCTTTTGTCACAGAAGTCATGTTAAATCCCAGAGACACAGAGTGATCATTCTCCATTGATTTAACTTTTGCAGACCTTAGACATCTTACTCTCAACGAATAAGACGGACAAATCCCATCTTGACTACATACGTCTCTCACAATCACCTTGTATTATACCTGAATTTAGCCTTATGTACTGCCATGTTTCAGAACAGTGAAGAACTAAGTCAAAGTATAATACTTGGTGAATATCAAGACCTAATATGTATCTCAGGTTAGAGGATACCAAATGATATTCGCCTTTACTCAAAATTACTTATGATCAATCAAGAAGATTCCATGTAGTAATATTTGAGATGCGGGTCAGTCCAATATTTATATCTCACAAATATCTATGAACCTTGGCAGCAACCCTTTGCTCTATATTCATCTGTATGAATATCCACCAATCCAAGTTCATAATAGTCTTGCCCTCATACTTGTTCCCACAAGTATGAATGACTACGGACATTTTGAGTAAATGATTTACTCATGGATTAAACATGCAAAATAGGAACAGTAATTGAAACATTATAACCAATAATTTATTCAAGTAATGAAAGGTTCCAATATCCAAATACAAAATTAAAGATCAAATCTAGTCACTAGATTATCGATGTAAGGCCCCGATCCCGGGAACCTCACAGTCGGTCATTCATTGCATCATAGTTACCTATTAATATTCATTTCATAATATACACAGCGGAATTTCATATAATAAAACCATTCATTTACTTTTAACTACTGTTGTTAAGCAATACAATGTTGTTCAGGAGTTACAAAAAAGATTGTTCAATTGCATTACAAAACAACAACAGAATCAAAATACGGATGGATGTCAGCCTTGTCTTGCTGAGTAGCTTCGTCCTCGTGCCATCCTCAGCTATATTTACCTGCCAACTGAAAATGTATAAAAGTCAGTGTTGCTGAGTGAGTTCTAGTTTTATACGTAATAAAATACTATATATGTGTAGTATATGAAAATAGTCTTTTCTGTAAAATACAACTCTGTACTATGTATGCGAGCACACATTAACTGTATGAACAAATATTGTTCGTTCTCTGTACTGTATGCCTTGCCTGTAAACTTTTTAACTTTATGTTCCACTGTCTATGTGGACCAGTGCGCAATGCCCCAACTATGTGCGCGATGGAAAACGGGTGATGGGCCATCTATATTCCCTCGAAGGGTCAACTATGTTCCCCGAAGGGTCAACTGTATCCCTCGAAAGGGCCAACTATGTTCCCCGAAGGGTCAACTGTATCCCTCGAAAGGGCCAACTATGTCCCCGAAGGGTCAACTATATCCCTCGAAAGGGCTATGTGTATTGTGTACAAGGCCGACCCAATCACCCAGGGCACGCTACAAAGGTCCTGTCAATCTCAATCGATTGACCCTGTGTGCATAAAAGGGTAGCTAACCCGCAACACAGTTGAGCTAACGACAACATGGTCATGTCCCTCCTATGTGCTTGCAAGACTTATTAACAATTTATTTATGTTCCACTTCTTCTCTTTGTTGCTCTTTTACTTTATTATTATATTTTACTTTACATTACGACAATAACATACCACGTAAAGTCACATACTATAAGTAATAATAATAATAGCAATAACTATAATGTGGAACAATCATAGTAGTCATATCATGCATGAAACATTATCATTAATAGGCCCTTGGTCAACCTCGATCAAACCCTAAAGCACAGACTCCCATAAAATTTTCTAAAAATCTCTAAGTGTCTGGGCGTAAGAGCCCTGTTTGGGCGTATGAGCCCTGTTCAGGCTTTTCACCACTATGTAAGCTCACCAGCCTACACTTAGAAACTTTTTCACTTTAGGCGTATGAGCTATTCAGGCGTATGAGCACTGTTTAGGCTCATTACCCTGTACTTAGTTTCTAAGTCAAAATCTCAGGCGTATGAGTACTATTCAGGCATATTACCCTATACTTAGTTTTCTAAGTCATTATTTTAGGCACAAGAGTACTGTTTAGACTCATTACCCTACACTTAGGCTTTTAAGCTTATTTTTTAGGCGTAAGAGCCCTGTTTGGGCATATCACCTTACACTTAACTTTTTCTAAGTCATTTTCAAGCACATGAGCACTGTTGAGGCTCATGAGCCTTAGGCGTATTAGGTACTGTTTGGGCATATGAGAACTATTTGGACTCATGACCCTACTTAGTACATTTCTAAGGCAATCCTGGGTGTAAGAGGTTACTGTGTAGGCTCATCAAACTTCTGTCCAGTTTATTACTATGATATTTCCAAACCCAAACATCAGGTCTAAATGTTCTAAGCTTACCAAGGTCCTTCTAAGCGTGAACTACACATAACATCTAATAAACATCATCAAACATGCCAAAACACATACGGGTATCAATAGATAAACATGGTAAAAAATCGTTTAATACATTTTCAGCCCCAAAAGAGTTTAAAACAAGGAAAAACCGGGGTCTAGAACTCACCTTAGCAGTCTCTCAGGTATGACTTCTTCAAAAACCCGTTTGCTACAAGTTTAACACCTATAAAACCCAATGAACATACCCGAACACAAAAACACACACATAAGAACATGCATTCTCGGTTTCTTAGCCAAAACACAACTTAAAAACACTAATTCTTGCCTTGAATTCGATTTCTTCTTCTTTCTTTCTCTAAAAACCGAAGCCTCTGCTGTTTCTCTTTCTAAAAAAACTGAATGAGAGTGGTTGACAGGCCAAAATGGGCGGCCATACCCCTTTATTCACCAACTTTTATTTTCTTTGTCCTTTTGGCACCTTTTACCCCTCAACTTTAGGTTGACTTTCATTTCTTCCTTTTTCTTTCTCTTTTATTCTTTTATTTCTTTAAAAAGAAAAATACGGGTGTTACAAGTCCACCCCCCTTATATAGGTTTCGTCCCCGAAACCTGTTATTCCTCAAACAGATGAGGATAATGCTGCCTCATCTCTTCCTCAGTCTCCCATGTGGATTCGGATCACTTTCTGTGCTTCCACTATACACGCACAAGAGGAACCACTTTATTCCTTAACTTCTTTTCTTTACGATCGATGATGCCACTGGTTGCTCAACGTAATTGAGCCGTTCGTCTACTTCAATATCCTCCAGTGGAACAATCATATCTTCGTCAGCTAAGCACTTTCTCAGATGAGATACATGGAATGTGGGATGAATTCCACTTAACTCATCTGGCAATTCAAGTCGATAGGCTACCTATCCTACTCGTGCAATGATCCTACTCGTGTAACATGTTTATCAAAGATTGTTTAACCATTTAAACAAAAACACAGCGGATATTTAGAGATATAAAACATGTTTTAGGTACTGAAAATAAACCATTTTAGATTCAAGTAGACAAATCCAAGAACAAGGATCATATATGTGAAAACAAATGCTATCAAACGAAAAACAACCATAGGGCGTTCTTAGAATACTACTTTTCTAAGAACAAGAAATGTGAGATGGATAATAGATGAAAAAGATGATGTTCTTGAATGGAAGCCTCCAAGAAGAAGACCTCAAGATAGCTATACCCACAAGCCTTTCAAACACACTTAACTTGTTAGGAAGTTGAACACCAAAATTCTTCTTCTTCTCCTTCTTTTGGCTGAAAATTGCTAGAGGAAAGGAGGAAGAGAGAGTTGCACTTGGTGTGTGAGAGAGAAAGTGGTTGAGGGTTGTGTGAATATTTTTAATGTCTTGTAATAAATCAGGACAAAGGAATCCCAAGGTGAACCACCAAAGGGGTGACCGAATTTTTCAAAATAGGTTCCCACCCATTTGAAATTTTTATCACACGTTATTTAGTATGAGTTTATAAAATTAATCTCTTTTAATTTTATAACTCAACCACACTCTTATTTGTTATTATTTAACCTACTTAAATAATAATACAAATAATTTCTCATGAACAAATTATTCTATTTCAAATGTAAATAATTTAGAAAACTCATTTTCTAAATTGGTGTCAATATTTATTTGCTTGATCATATCAACAAATAAATATTTATTGGTGTTTGTTTAGTTTGTTATTGGATATGACATGACTTGGATCATAACGTACTAACCACATCAATCTTATATGTGTCTTGAGCACATAAGACCCAACAACTTGCCAATTGAAATACATGTACACTGAAAATGGACGCTGTTTGGTTTAATAAAAGTAATGTTGTTATCCATTTGTCAACAGTGATGTATATGTTCTTCTATATTAAACAAAGTGAGACATGTCTTCATTTTTATCTGCTAAGGTAACATAGGATATGAATGCTATGTAATTGAAGGATTATTTATCATACACACTTCAATATCTTATCCATGGTTATCAGATTCAGGCCCTCACACTTTTGTTGTTTGTATTTTGTTTACATTTGTGGTTATCTCATTTCATGCTAACAGAGTAAGTAGATTTTAAATTTTAAGTGGCAATGGATATGTTAATTGTAGCTGCTTCTGTGTTCTTAGATAATAACAATAGAAAGTCGACCAATCACAAAAGCATGAGTTCATCGTTTCATGATGGGAAAGTGAACTAAAAGGACTCAGGTTTGTTTCATATACATGTTTTTTATTTTCTGTGATCTAATATGGTTTTCTAAATGCTTTGTCAGTTGTCACGTCTCTTACATTTAGTTAAAGTTAATTTTACTTTGAAATTCACCATATTCGGAATTATCGCAGAGTGGATATGAGTTGATAGGCATGACAATGTGAACACATAAAAATATGTTATCCAAAAGCCACTAACAAACTTTACTAGACACTTAGTTGAACACATTACTGGTCTCAAATATGAATGCATTTTTACTTTCAAATGCAATGTAAATGCCAACGGTTTTCTTTGAAAGTGTACAACAAAACACATCTTCACTTTTTTCGGTAAATTATTTTGGCGCAACGCGTCGGGAACCACCCTAGTTCAATCACAATTTATCACCTTATTTTACTATAACATACCTTAACAATAACCATTAGTGACTCGACTTATCAATACTTCAATTAACCATAATTTATCCTAATTTGCCAACATTAGCTCTAAATGACCATTGTTGACTGATAATGACCCTAGTTAATTGTAATAAACTATAAACATCCTAATTGACAATCATTAGCTTTAATTGACCATATTTCACCATAATTGAAACCACTTTACCACTATTGACCTTTTTAACATCATTTACTCTAATTTATTGTGATTTCTCATACTTAACCAATAAGGCAATAATAGCTCTTCCTAACCGTAATTGAGCAATAATGACCCTAATTAACCGTAATTTACCAATAATAAACTTATTTATTTAATAACTAATTCATCGTAAACCATCCAAATTAACAATCATAAACTCTAATTGGTTATCACTTGCACTAGACCATTAATGAATGTGATTTACACTACTTGACCATCAATAACTCAAATTGATTATTATATGCTTTTTTATGTACAAATTTATCATTGAATTTACGACAAATAAATTGGAGGCTAAAATATCAGTCTTTGATTATTTGATATGTAAATGCATTCAAGGCTGAATGGTAGTTTCTAACTCAAGGATACGTATTTCATTTACGAGTTAATTTAGAGATTGATTTTTAATCTCTAACATATGTCTTCAAAACAGTAGAATATGTGTTGATTATTGTAGAACAAATGTTAGTTTCGAGTAAGATCTACATAATTTTTATGACTAATATTCAGTACTAGATAACTTTCTTAAAATGATATAACCTATTCCAAATAAGTAGAGGTTAAGAATCAGTCGTTGGTTCTTTCTTATACAGAATATATTCAAAAATGAATATCAGTCCCTAATTCAATGTGTTAAATATAAAAAAACTGAATGTTAGTTTCTAATCCATTTTCTCGAAAAGATAGAATATGTGTTATTTATTGTAGAGTATATATTATTCCCTACATATCTAATATAAAAATTTAATAAAGACTGAATACTAGCTTTGAATGAGATTATCTTTAAGATTGGATCTTTAATACTAACTAGGTTTTAACCCGCCGCGCGTTGCGGCGGCGTTTGCGGCGTGATAAAGTATAAACTACGACCAGCCGACTCGTTCCCCAACTAAATTTACGTCAAAACGTAGAGTAACTCAAATATTTACCATTGAATGATAACATGTTATATTCGGCCCAACTATTTTTAAAACAAATTTATGTCGAAAAGTATAACAACTCAAAACGTACATAAAAACACGTGTATTGACGTTGTATGCGATGTGATAGAGTATATATTACAAAAATGCCCGACTCGTTTATGAGTTAAACTACATCGAAACGTATCTTATATGTCGAATAAAACATATTATATTTAACCCAACTCGTTTCCTAACTAAATTTGTGTCGAAATTTTTTATCGCGTCAATTAAAACATATTATATTTGACCCAATGTGTTATTATAATATATAATATATAATATATATATATAATATATAATATATAATATATAATATTCAAAAAAAGAAAAAGATTAGGTTTTGGCGCGCGTGTATGCGAGTTTTAATGTATCCCTAAATCAAAATCAAAATGAAGGTTCAAAACCACAAAATCAGTAAAATACGTAAAGTAAAACACACAAAAACCCTAAATCTATAACACACCAGAATATGCAGAAACTAAAAACTAAATCAAAGCCCAACACCATATGAAAATTAAAGCCGCAAGAAAGCGACACAATCCAAAATAGAAAACCGACGAAAATCAAAGCCCCGAAAAGAGCAAACAAAAGGAAAACCCAAACCTTAATAGCGAGAATCGTCAGGGTATCGATAATGAAAGAAAAAAAGCAGGAACCCGGAGAAAGACAACGTCAATGAACCCTACAAATCAAAGATACTTGTCCAGATAAAAAACCTACAAAAAACTTCACCCCAAAATCTCGAACCAACACTCAAACAACCCATATTAAAACACAAAAGAAAAAAAAATTAAAACACAAACAAAAAAAACAAAAAAAATTCACAAAAAAAGCCAAAAAAAAAAAAAAATAGAAAAGCCACCGACATAAGTTTTTAATTAGAATAGTAATTTGTATTAAGAATTAATTTTTAGTTGTGAATATGTTCCCTCAAAACTTTAGAATTTAGGTTGATTTTAGGAGACTAGATAATACTTCATACTTATTCAAGTGTAAAACTATGAGTACTGAATATTAGTTTCGAATAAGGTTACTTATAAGAACTTTTAAGATTGATTTTTAGTCTTTGATGTCTTTTTTAAAATGGTATGATTTGCGCCAAATAACTAGAGACTAAAATCAGCCATTGATCTTTTTAGCACGAAAAAATCATTTGAGACTAATTATCAGTCCCTAGTTCGATCCACTATAGAAATAATAAAAACTAATTTTCAGTCTGTATTACGATCTCTCTTTATTAAAGACTGAATATTAGGGTTTGTTTGTTATGTGGTAATGGAATAAATGAAGGAAAGGAACTAATGAGAGAATAGAATGGATGAGAGAATGAAATTAATAATTACATTCCATACTCATGTTTGGTTACCCTTTAAGAATGAAAAGAAATCAGTACTTTGTGTTGTTTCTTACGTATGAAAAAACGAAAAAATGAAATGTGAAAGTAGTTATGGTAGTGATGGCGGCCGATGGAGGTTTCCGGCGGTGGTAGCGGCCAGTTGTGGCGGTGGCGGGAGGAGGCCCCCGGCGGCGGCGGGGGCCGGTGGAGGCCCACGGCGGCGGCGGGGCCGGTGGAGGCCCCCGGCGGCGGCGGTGGCCGGTGGAGGCCCCCGGCGGCGGCGGTGGCCGGTGGAGGCCCCCGGCGGCGGCGGTGGCCGGTGGAGGCCCCCGGAGGCGGCGGTGGCCGGTGGAGGCCCCCGAGGCGGCGGTGGCCGGTGGAGGCCCCCGGAGGCGGCGGTGGCCGGTGGCGGCCCCCGGAGGCGGCGGTGGCCGTGGAGGTCCCCGGAGGCGGCGGTGGCCGGTGGAGGCCCCCGGAGGCGGCGGTGGCCGGTGGAGGCCCCCGGAGGCGGCGGTGGCCGGTGGAGGCCCCCGGAGGCGGCGGTGGCTGGTCATGATGGTCGGTGGTGATTGTTATGGTAAGTGAGTGGGTGGTGTTGGTGACAAGAAGGGTGGAGGCTCCCGGCGGCGGCGGTGGCCGGTGGAGGCCTCGGCGGCGACAGTGGCCGGTGGAGGCCCCCGGAGGCGGCGGCGGCCGGTCGTGGTGGCCGGTGGTGATTGTTGTGGTAGGTGAGTGGGTGGTGTTGGTGACAAGAAGGGATGGAATGAAAAAAAAAGAAGGGAAACTAGATGGAATAAATTTGAAGGAATGGAATCAATATGTAATGGTTCATTCCATTACCTTTGCCAACCAAACATGTCTTTTTTCATTAACCCTTAATTATTCATTCCATTCCGTCATTCATTACTCCATACCAAACGCTACCTTACTTATTCTTACACCGACGTTAAATTTCATTAATATGAGCACTTAATGGGATTGAAATTCAGTAACAAAAGACTTTCTCTTAAAATCTCCTCACTATGAAAAAGCATTTGTGACAGAAATTTAGTGTTAAATAAGTTGTCAAAGTATTAGGAACTAATTATTTGTCACTAATTAATATGAATCATAAAAAAATAGTTTCTAATATAATCAGTAACTAATATATTAGTCTTTAATATTATATATCCAGGACTGGCAAATCGGTCTCTTATATTTTAATCCTTATAACCACTTTTCTTAGTAGTATAATTAAACTTAATCTACTTGATCTTTCGTTTTTGTCACTTTTACTTAAATTCATAATTAAATTCTAAAAAAAAAGCAAGTAAAGGATTCTTGGTCTCTGGAAAGCAGCCAAACATGTTGTCATATTCCTGCTCTGCAACTTCTTTATGGAGACCGAATCTTAGCATACACATTCATGCATAAACAACTTGTATTTTTAGCAGCTACACTTGTACACTTGCTATAATTGCCATCAGCTTCTTCTACTTTGGTTTCTTGTAAAAGCTTCCAAAATCTTGTATGAAAGTGCTAAAATTTGAATTTCAACTTTTTACAAATTTAGGCGTTTTATTTTTATTTTATTTTGCATGCATGTGGAAAGTGACCCTTCTCACAAGAGGCAATTATTGTTCCTTATTTTACATTAAAGTCCACAAGACTTAGTTATAGTAACATCTAGTCCCTATCATTCATAAGAGACACCCCCCCTCTCTTCTTATTCATTTTATTTTATTTTATCTTGCTTTCTCTATAGCTATGAAGAAGTGTTAGCTTTAAATACTTTTGTAGGTTATGGCAAGTTGCAACTTCCATTTGATATAATTTAGTAAGTCATATGGCTCATATCACAAGTGGAAACTTTGAGGCCTAACATAGTTAATCTTATTGTTAGTTAAATATTATATGTTTTTATTAAGTTGTTAAATACTTAAAGGTTTAGATGTCTAATTCAAACACATATAAGTTAACAATTTTCCATACATTTTATTTGTATATTTGACATGTATTGATAACACGAAAGCCATAAAACTCCATAGTTATATATGTGTATGGAATGATTACACCATTAAATTCAACATTTTTAAATCTTCACTGATAAAACCCTATAAGTAATCTCGTCCGGCCAGCATACTAATCTCTTTAAATAGAGACATCTTGATAGTAAAAGAGTATGCTCTCCAATCAAAGAATGTATGTTTAAATCATACTGAACTAAAATATACTTATTTAATGGTAAAGTAAATAGTATGTTACCGATGAAAATAAAGAAGTTTTTGCTTTTATCTAATTGTGTTAGCGATGTAAGGAAACTGGATAAATGGGGTAAGAGGTTTGCGTTTGTTACGTTTTCTGAGGTAATGGATATCTCCCGACTGGAGAATGAATTATCGGATGTCTGGTTGGGTTCGTTCAAGCAATTTATTACGATTGCAAGATTTGTAGATGGCGAGAAGGTTCATAGGGTTGTTAACGATCAGAGGAGGAAGACGATGGCTGCGAAGGGTGATTATGCAAACCCTAGTTCTGGGGGTACAGAGGGAGATGGTTCTATGCCTGCTACAGTGGGGAATGGCCGGTCGTTTGTGGATTCGTTGCTGAACAGAAACAAAGTGGACGTGATTAATATTGATGATTCAGTGGAACGATTTTCTCATTGGAATGGGTATGCCCTTCGTGGGAGGGTGGTGGACCTTAATACGTTCACGTCTTTGAAGCAGTTAATAAAGAAGAGTGGTTGCAAAGCATTGGATATTAAGTACTTGGGTGGTTTAACGGTGGTTTTGGTTTTCTATGATAGTAGGGACGCTGAATGTTTTTATGATGATGTTTGCACATGGGCGGTGTGGTTTGAGGTTCTTCGCCCATGGACAGAGGAAGGTGGTGTTGAGGAGGGTCTTATAGCTTGGTTACAAGTGCACGGAGTACCGGCCCAATTGGCGTTGGATCAGGTTTATGATTCCATTGCTAATAGATACGGTAAAGTAGTTCAATCAGCGTCCATTTCAGCTGATGTTAACAATCTGTCTTACGCTTTTATTGGCGTTTTGATTACGGCATGTAAGAGGATTGAGGATAGGGTTGATGTTCGATGGAGGGGTAGACTTTATAAAGTGTGGGTTGAAGAAGATGTTGATGAATGGGTACCGGAATGTATTGTTAACCTTGAAGATGATGAATGTAGTATACAACCGGATGATGAGCCACAGGTTGACGAGTCACGTGTTGAGCGTGAGGAGGGTGAGTTGCCTCAGGTTGAGGTTAGTTTTAATTTTAATGATAATGTGGGTGATGATGGGCACAATAACAACGTCAACGAAGGTGCTGCAGGAGAAGTTGGTCTAGAGGGGTCGGCTTCTTCACAAACGGCTTTGTCTAAGGGTAGAAAGAAGTTTTGGCGTAAGACATTGTATAAAAACAGAAATGAGGGTAGTGGTCCTCTTGAACGCCCAAAGAAAAGACCACGGGAGAATAACGACATGTTTGGGTTAGACCGTTTGATTGGCATTCTCTCAGTAAACACTGAAAGGGGTGGTAACATTGATGACATTCCTGATGATGCTGACGCGATGTTCTTGACTCCGTATCTAAACAGACAAGCAACAGTGGGATCGGTGGTAGCTGAAGACATTTCAGCTTTGTCTGCAGATGCGATTGGTGGTGTAGAAATACATGAACCTGACACAGTGCTAAATCCGCTTGAAACAGAAGCGAACCAAACGATTAACTTGAGTCGTGTGCTGGGGGTTGAAAACTTAGATTCTTTTCGTCCAAACGTCAATGAGGTATTGCGTAGTGAAGGTTATCAAGAGGTTAATCAATGAATGTTATTTCCTTGAACATTCGGGGTATCGGTTGTCTGGGTAAGGCGGATTGGGTTCAGAGTCTTCACGCTACGAATGAGGTTAGTTTTATTATGTTACAGGAAACTCAATTGGTTCTTTGGATGCGGTTCATTTGGGGTGTTATTAGGGTATTGGGGATTTCCATCATGATTGGGTCCCTTCTACGGGGAGGTCGGGTGGTCTTGTGTCGGTTTGGGATCCTAGAGTGTTTAATATGGAGAGGGTGGTTAAAAATCCTAACTGGATTCTCGTTCTGGAGTAATTAAAGGTAGTGGGTATCGTTGTCACTTATTAAATGTGTATGCTCCCCAAGGTATAGTTGCTAAACGTATTGTTTGGGATGATATTAAAAGGATGGTGGGCGAGGGGAATGGTATGTGGATCGTGGTTGGAGATTTTAATTCTATTAGATACGCGGAGGAAAGACGAAATTCGGTCTTTAATGTGGCCGAGGCCTCTGAATTTAATGATTTTATTGATGAATCGGACTTACATGATTACTCCTTGAAAGGGAGGCGGTTTACTTTTCTTGCAGGTGATAAGTTAAGCCGTATTGACAGAATTTTTGTCAGTTGGGATCTCTTTATGGAGCGGCCGTGCGCCGAGTATATTGCTCTTGAAAGATTTAAATCTGATCACAGCCCGTTGTTACTGAAGACAGGCTCGAGTAATTTTGGTCCTAAACCGTTCAAATTCTATAATTCCTGGCTTGGGCGTGAAGGCTTTGAATCGGTTGTTAAGAGTACTTTAGAGGACGGCGTGTATTCAGGTTGTCCTGATGCACGGTTGTTGTCTAAGTTTAAGATGTTACGTAAGAATATTAATTCTTGGGCGGCTTCTGTTAAAGCTCGTGAATTGGAGGAGCGACGGGTGTTGGAAGATGAACTTAAATATTTAGATCAAGCAGTGGAGGTTCGTACGTTATCTGAGGATGAGGTTTGGTCGCTGACTGAAATTAAGAGACGTATTGGTGAGTTAGACATGTTTAAACAACGTGATTTGAAGAAGAAAGCTAGATGTAATTGGGCTACTCATGGGGACGATAACTCTAGGTATTTTCATGGCTTTATTAATAAACGTAAGGCATCCAATCATATTCCTGGCTTGGAGGTTGATGGTCGGTGGGTGAACAACCCGGGCATTATTAAAAGGGAGGTTATGGGGTTTTTCCGGAATAAATTTAAAGAGACCATGGGTATTCGACCGACTCTTGTATGCTATAGTTTGTCGGTGGTGAACTTTGAAGACGTCGCTACTTTGGTTAATAGATTTTCTAATCAAGAGATCAATCGTACAGTTTTTGAGTGTGGTGCAGATAAGGCCCCTGGCCCTGACGGGTTTAATTTCAGATTTATTAGGCACTTTTGGACCCTTTTCGAGCCTGATTTTGTGTCTATCATGGAGTATTTTTACGAAGTGAGACGATTTAGTCCGGGGGTCGGATCTTCTTTTATCACTTTGATTCCTAAAATTGGTGATCCCTCGAATCTGGGGGATTTTTGACCAATTAGTCTATTGGGAGTATAATCAAAGTGGTTTCTAAGGTGATGGCTAATCGTTTGAAGTCGATCTTGGGCCGTATTGTCTCTGAAACCCAATCGGCGTTTTTATCCGATAGGTATATTTTAGACGGCCCTTTAATGATTAGTGAGGTTATTTCTTGGGCAAAGAAGAGAGAGAGAAAAATCTTTCTGTTCAAGATTGATTTTGAAAAGGCGTATGACAATGTCAACTGCGAGTTTTTAATTTCTGTTATGACGCAGATGGGGTTTCCTGAGATCTGGTGTGAATGGGTTCGTGGTATTCTTTTATCTTCTAGAGCTGCGGTTCTAGTAAACGGGTCTCCTACCTTCGACTTTGGCTGTCAAAAAGGTATTCGCCAGGGAGACCCATTGTCTCCATTCTTGTTTATTATTCTGATGGAGGCTTTTTCAGGTATGTTAAATCAGGCTTGTGATATTGGTGCTTTTCATGGGGTTAATCTCCCTAATGAAGGGCCTTCTTTGTCGCATCTTCTGTATGCAGATGCCGCAATGATTATGGGAGAGTGGTCGTCTTCCAACTTTAACAATATGAGGCGAATTCTTCGTATTTTTTATTTATGTTCCGGCCTCAAGATTAATTTGCATAAATCGGTTCTTTACGGGGTAGGTGTTGAAGAAACCGAGGTCACGCGCATGGCTGACGACATTGGGTGCAAAAAGGGTGCTTTGCCTTTTTGTATTTGGGTATAAAGGTGGGGGCGAATATGAATAGAATATCGAATTGGGAGCCGGTGGTATATAAATTTAAAAGTCGTCTCTCAAAATGGAAAGCTAATACTCTTTCTATTGCCGGTCGTCTAACGCTGGTTAAGTCGGCGTTGGATAGTCTTCCTGTGTATTATTTCTCTTTATTTAAGGCGCCTAAGAAGGTCATTGCTAATCTGGAAGGGTTAATGAGGCGTTTTGTATGGGGCGGCTCGGATGAAGTCCGGAAAATGAGTTGGGTAGCTTGGGAAATTGTTACGAAACGGATTAAAGATGGGGGCTTGGGGGTAGCATCCTTAGACGTGACCAATAATGCTATGTTGGTCAAATGGCTTTGGCGCTTTCTTAATGAGCCAAATGCGTTATGGAGAAGGGTCGTTTTTTCTATTCATGGCTCGTCCAGGTATTGGGGTGTCGCTCCGTGTAATAATACGTTTACAGGTGTGTGGAAGAACTGTGTTACTTTTTGGAACAAACACAAGGTCGACGGTGTTGGTTTAAATTGCATTATTCGTGGAAACCCTGGGGATGGCAGGAGGATCCGTTTCTGGTTAGATACGTGGTTGGGGAACGAGCCGCTTAGGAATTCATTTCCTATGCTTTATACACTTGAAAAGTCCAAACGCGTGCTCTTATCGGATCGGGTGTGCTCCGTGGGGGATAGACGGACGATTCAGTGGGATTGGACGCGAACTGTTAACACGCCGGAAGAGATAAACTCTAAGCTTTTACTGGAAGCTTTACTACAGTCGGTGTCTTTGAATGATAGAGAAGACAGTTGGTCTTGGTCTCATGGGGTTAATAGTGGTTACGTGGTCCGCCGGTTTCTAATCCTGTTTTCGATTTCAGGTGGAGTTCTTGGGTACCGAATAAATGTAACATATTTATGTGGCGTGCGTTTTTGGATCGTCTTCCCACTAAAGTGGCTTTAGCTAGAAGAAGTATTGTGGTGGGAAATCTCTCTTGTGATTGGTGTGAAACATACGATGAATCTATTGAACATCTTCTCACGGGTTGCGCTATGGCGTATGGGATTTGGGATAAGATTGCCATGTGGTGTAGATTTCCTAGGCCTTTCGTGTTTCATGTTAAGGATGTGATTCTCCTCTATGAACATATTGGTCTTACAGGTGTGAAGAAGGAGATTTTGCACGGCATCATCATCATTACATGCTGGCGTATGTGGAAAGCTAGGAATGAAAAGATCTTTAATGGTGTTGAAACGAATGTGGTGAAATTGTTGGTGGATATAAAGCCTTGGGGATTTCTTTGGTATAAACATAGGTTCAAGGGCGGGAGTGTGGATTGGTCTAAATGGTGCTCTTTTGATGTAACGTAACATATTTTGTTTTGTTTGGATTTCTTAGGTTTTCGGCTTCTCTCTGTCTTGGAGAGAGTTGTCGGTTTTGGTGGTGTTTTAATGAAGTGCTCTTTTCAAAAAAAAATCTAATTGTCTGAGCATAATCTACGGATACTTAGTTAAAGGTAAAATGCTTGGTTTCCAGAATCTTTAGAAAGATGTTCCTTAAATCATGTCAGATGGTCATGAAATAAAGAAAGAATTAATAAGTTAATCTAATATTATACAGGACAGCTAATGATTACAATAGCACCAAGAGTGTACGTGAAAAAAATAATATGCATAAAGTTGATCTTGTTATCCTAGCTAGTATTAATGCATAAAACATTATTTCAATAATAAAGCTTTTTAATGTTCCATCAAAATTAACAAATTAATCACTATTAGACTGGGTGGTGGTGGAAACGACAGGAAGGACTTCAGAGGGTTAACCGGAGAAGAAAGCTTGGAAATGGAAGCCATGGATGGAAGTCGTGGCAGATCTAGCCCGAAAAGTTAGGGTATCTCAATTTTTTATTTTACGATACACTTATTTAATAATAGATTTTTTTTGCTATACAATCACTCAATAATGAAAATTTTGTTTTCCAATAATAACTTGTTTAGAATGAGGTTTTATTTTCAGTGGCGTACCGGCCAGATTTTTTTTTTACATTGGGGTTGGAATGTTTTATGGGTTTGGTCATCTATATATCATTAATAATTAAATCCTTTTGATACGGTCCGATTCGGGTCCAGATCACCCAACAAGATGACAAAAAAAATCAAATTAAAACAAATAACATTCAACATTAAGTGTTTAAATGAGACAAGCGAAACTGTGAGTTACTTGACACTGGTTTGTCAAAATCTGGAATCGAATCGAGCTTAAACAAGCTCAAGCTTATTCTATAAAAAGCTATTAAAAAGGGATCTTAAGCCGAGTTTGAGTTTGGAGATTTTTGAAACAAAAAAACTCGAGTATAAAAGTTAAACTTTTACACGAGACGAACTTGAGCCTTACAACCAACATTCTACATGAGCCAAGCTCAAGCATGGGATCAAGCTCTCTTATGTAAAAACAATCCCAGGCTCGACATGACCTGTCTACGTACATCTCTATTTAACAATCATGATAACATTAAAAAATCAAGTATTCAAACAAACAATTTAACTAAATAAATCAAATAATCTAATCTAGCAATCCACTAATCAATAATCTAATAGTTAATCAATCAAATAAGCATCTAATAAGATACATGACTTAGTTGTTCAAACTAATTATTTCATATTTGTTACTTATTATTTGGGATCATTTCATAATAGTTGGGTTAGTTTCAAAATTTCTTAGGGTTGTATAAACTTCTTTTTAAGGTTGGGCTTTTAATCTTATATTAATTTAGGCTTTTTAATTTTAAGGGGTATCATAATTTATGTTCAGAGGGTTTCCAATACATACGACTGTTATAAAAAAGTACACTTCAAAACGAGAGTTCAGGGGTAGCCCGAGCTACCTTAGGCTATTAATAAGTCCACTTTTGAATGGAAATTGGGTGGGGGGGGGGGTTGTGGTGTGCATTTTTTTATCCGAGTGATAGAGATAAATGGGGATTCATGTGTAAACGGACGAAACGAACCAGAATTAAAAAAACTATTTTTGTTTTGTCATGGAAGGTTATGAGTCTAAATCTAGACATTATTCTAAATAATATGAAATAGTTTAATAGTAGGAGGAGGGTAGCTAAAACCGTTAGGGTAATTGTATAGATGCTAATGACTTTGATGTCGTTATCTAGTTCAAAGACAATATTTAGCACAACAGTTTTTTTTAACAAACACTTGTATTCCTATCGCAACAAGCAGAGGGGATAACACTAGTTTTGTATTATGTAATGTGCCAGTATGGTGTAACATTTTCTTGGGTTTCTTCTTTTCCTTTTACCCTTTTTCCATTGTTCGATTCCTCTTTTCTCTTTCCTAATGTTAAATTTCGTTATATAGTTAACTTATTCATAGACAAACAAAGCATTACAATAACCTTTTCAATCTTTTAGGTCTAAGATTTTTTATGTATTTATCTTGTGATGTAATTATATAAGGATAAAAGTTATTATTTTAAAGATATTTTATTATATAAATCACTCTTTCTAATTTTAAGATATAAACAATATCAATTACCAACGTAGTTTAATATGTTTCAATAAATTTACTCATATTTACTCTATTTGAATAAATTTACTCATATTTATTCTAACTTAAAACCATTTAAGTTTTAATATGATAACATGTTTTAAATTATATGACATAAGTGAATAAATTTTAATTTTGTTATTATTTAATGATTTTTTTCACACTTACCAGCAAGTTAAATCTAAAAATAATAATAATTAAATAGTAACCAAAATTTATATTTATTTTAGAAAATTTGGATTTTAATAATCCAAACTATTGACTATTGACCAATATTAATCTCAACTAACAATTTGATTTATATATTAATCCTAACTTTCAATTTTATTACCAATAAAGTTTCAGTCTAATTGTTTGTTAACACCGTTTAGTTTTAGTGGCATGGCACGTGACGTTGCTTGTGACGACATGCGACACGACGTATTACATAATTAAAAAAAACTAATAAGATATCACTTAATTTTCGCATCTTTGTCTCCAACCTACTCAACCGACGACAAAAGTAATATGTTAATTAACTTCAAAAATAATGTTTTATAAAGGATTGAGTAATACATTTAAAATTTTGAATGTAACTATGTTATATATTATGTCACAAGGCACATCACATGATACGTTATAAATTACTAACGAAGTTAAGAAATAATTAGACTAAGATGTTATATCAAAACAAAAGTTTGGATAAATAACAAACAAATTGTTAGTTGGAATAAATATGAACCAATAGTTAATAGTTTAAATTAGTTTAATTTAATTTTCCTATTCTATTTAGGTCACTTAATTTTAACAATCATATAATTATCACAATAGTAAAACACTATTGAAACTTGAATGAATGCTGTTAGAAAATGTTAAAATGACTTAGTTTAATAGTAAAAGAACTTGATTATTATTATATATATATTACATTTATATAGATATTGATGTTTATGTTTTTACCATCCATCTTCATATTACAATATCAACAACATAGAATGATATCATATATCAGTTTTCTGACATAATTTTGATGGTGTATAAATTAATTACATGCTTCTTTTCTTTACTGTACATTATTATTCAAACACATATAAGACGAGAAAAAAAATAAAAGAAAAAAAAGGAGAAACGTCAAAAACTATTATATTTAAAAATATACATGTTCTGTATAAACCAAAAACCTCTACTTTTAATGCTCTTAGTGCCCTCATTCTTGCATTACTTATTGTGCTTTAACTTTTTTTAAAAGAAATAATAATACTTAAATAGAAAAAAAAAACATTATAATTGTTTAAAAAGTTACCATTCTCTCGAAAGAACTATATTGCATGGTGTTTCTTTGCTCCTATTATTGAAAACCTTTCTTACCACACCCTTCCTGCAATCACTTGCCCGATTAGTATATGATGTGTTTACTCATATAATAGTGTGTCAGCGTTACGTGTCTTCTTGCAAGAATTTTGCATGTTAATTTAGTCACATGTGTTTGCTCTTCATCATATGATACATTTTTTGCGTCCTGATAACTTTTCATCATTCTTAGGACATATCTGATGGGTTCTAGATCTGGTGATTGGGATCCTGCCAGAAGGTGGAGTACTTTAACCAGTCAGCCTCTTGTGGATTCGTTATGGAACGCTCCTGATATGAACATAGAAAATATATAAAAGAATAAGAAACCGTCAACTTTTACTGTTAGGGTTTCTGAAGTTAATGACTATATGACATGCATGGGTTACATTAAGCTAGGTCCACAACTCAAATAATGTCAACAATAATCATCAATTGTAAAATCATGATATATCGACATAATAGTCCTCTAAAATCCCACAACTTTCATGCACAATGTGTATTTTTAAAAAAATTTATTTTATGATATGAATATTAAATGTAGAAACTAGAGTGTAGCCATTATTACACAAAAATATATTTTTGAAATATATTTTTGAAAAAAAATGCATGAATGAATCATGTGGTTTGACAGATTACATGTTTGGTCTTCAGACTTTAAAAGTTATAAAGTTAGTCTAAATTATTGTGTAGTCATTGCAAATTGGGTCTCAGAATTTTAAAAATTCCAACCTTAGTCCAAATTTTATTTAGGCGCTGTATTTTTTGTCCCTAAAATTAAGTTTAAAAGTTAATCCACACTTTATAAAATGCATAAAACTGGTGAAATTTAATGTTAGAGACCAAACATGCAATTGGTACATATAAGTTTAGACTATTTTACAATTTTTAAAGGTTGAATGCCAAACATGCAATTTGGTTAAATCATAGGGACCATTTATGCAATTTTCTCTATATTTAACTTTTATGAAATATAATATTCTTTAATAGTATGACCACGCAAACAAATAAATAGATGGGAAGGAAGAAAAGAGAGTAGGCATGTGTATTTGCCTACATGTTAGGAAGAATAGAAACAATATGTAGAAAATACACAAACAAATGTAACCAACATTTTAAAAACCATATTGATAACTGGTAACAACGTCGACAATTCATTGATTTAATTAACTAGTTGATCATGATGGTTTCAAAAAATCGACAAACCAATAAAGAAGGCAAACATAGTCGTTCTCCACTAGTTTGGGATCATTCATTTTACTTTATTTTTCATTTTAAAGTTTAAACTGACCGAATTTATTCCATCCATTAACTTGTAATTAACCAAATTAACAACATTGTTGCTTCTTGGTTTAACCAATCGGATCTACATTAACATTTTCTAAGCTATAAATATAACTCTCCTTTCATGTCTTTTTACTAATAAGACAAAAAGGTAGTCATATGAAGTTCGACATATATATGCAAGTACCTTTTCTTCTTAAGTGACATAGGTTCTCGTGTATACATATCTTAGGATACCATACACTTGCAAAGATTTAGGCCATCATATTCTCTTTTCTTGAAACTTACCTTTGTCTTTCCAACCCTACTCCTTACTTGCTTCTAAGTACATGTAATTTTATCAAGTTTTAAATATAGATATGAATATATTTATTTATCTTTTCATATATGATAAACCGTTAATATTTCCTAAAAAATATCAAATTTCACGTTATATAAGTTATATCATGATGATTTAAAAACAATAAATAACTAATAACTTTGAAACATGAGTAACAACTTAACTATTTAGACAACTCACCAATTAACCAGCTTTACCGTCTTGTCAAATCTAAAATACCAATCGTTGGCAATTGCAGGGAGAATTGGTGCTTTTTGACCAGTTTTCACCTATTTTGTAATTAAGTTTTACTCAAAACTGGTTATTCATTTGTGCTCAACCTGAATCGACGACACGTGTTTATTTTTTAACTGGTTAGACCAGGTCTCGTCTGGTGGCCGGGGTTTTAAAATACTGCAAATGACAAGGCCTTTCCTTTACAATCTATAGGAACCCTGTACCTCTATTATAGGTGCATATATATGACATATCTGTTAAGTTTCTTTAGCCTTTTCTCTTGCTGTTCGAGCATTTATGTATTAATTTTGTAGCATAACAAATTAAATTAAAGTTAAGAAAGATATTAAACAAATCTATCTATTATAATAAAAGAGTAATTTGGTATGACACGTGTCACCATCACAATTCTCCTCATCAAAATTTTCCCGCCTCTCTCTCCTATTAAATAATTACCTTAATTACTAATAATATTTAACATTTTCTTAGGTTAAAATAATTTTTTTATAAATTAAGAAAAATATATGTTATTAATGTTATTTCAAAATAAATAAATTTTTATAAGTAATATTTTTTTCTAAAATATCAAACTTTGTTAAAAATATGATATATTATAAAATTACTATTTTTAAAAAGTAAATTATTTAAAAACCAAAAATAATTTAATTTAGGAGTTATGATAATAAAATATTTTAAAAAATGATATTTTTATACGGTTTGTTTTAGAACAAAATATTATTTTTAAAAAAAATTAAAAACAGAGTTATAAAATGTTACATCACCGTTTTATTACTTATAGTATTTACTTATACATAATTTCAGTCGTATCATATTTTAAAATATCATTTTATTTTCCATAAGTTTTATTATATTAATATTTTATTTACTCAACCCGTGTAATACACGGGTTTTCTAAAACTAGTGTAAATAATATACACTAATGACTGAAGTATTTAAATTAGAATAATTAAATATTTATATTAATTGTATTAAATAGTATTTTTATTCGCTAGTATATATAAAAGTGAACTTTGAATTATGTGCGGTTTTTTATTTTGTTTGAATTCATTCGTAGCTATAAAAAGCTAAAAACTAAAAGAGGTAAAAAAACATTAAAGGTAAGATAAACAACTAAAGAAAACTAACACCTATAAATGTAATTTAGTTAAGAGTATAGAATTAGATACTTCTTTTGCTCCTTTTCCTTTTCACGATTGTGTTACTTATTCTCTTGTTTTGTAATGAGAGCCAATGAATCATCAAAAGATATAAAGAGAAAATAACTTGTTTTCTTTGTTTTTATATTAATATTCTTTCATAATAATAATTTGTAGTTTGATATCACTTACCTTCAATCCCTTTTTAACTACTGTTATATATACACACACACATAAGATCGGATTTATACGTATCATAAATTGTTATAATTATAATTAATATGAAAGAAATAAATCATTCATTTTAAAATCTAATAAAAATAAAATTTAACAAATGACACAAATGTAAAGATCATTGTTTCGATCTCATTCATCTCTCCTAAAATTAATTAATTTATAACAGATGTGAAAAAGTTAGTTTGATTGTCCGCTTAATTTTATATATAACCTACATGCGTATAGTTAACATAACTTAAACATCTTTAGATAAACAATATAGTATTAAAACATATATAAACATACTAATTTGATCATTTTTAAGTGCATATATACTACACAGCCATTAAGCTATATACGTAAACGAGTATTCAAACAAATTCTTTCACATATATTGTAATTCAATTCTAAATGATCGATCCCTATCCTATATATCCACATAGATATCCATATGTGTGTATATATATGTGTGTATATATATATTTTATACATATATATATGTATATGTATATATAATATATATAGATATATATATAGAGAGAGAGAATTGAGAGGAAAAAGGTGGCAAAACTCACGTCTTTGATATCAGTTGATGATGATGGAGTGCACCCCATTACCAGTTCCTCCAATCCTGAAGCTGATCTTCCTCCTACCTTATGATGCTGTTGTTGCTGTTATTTAAATTATATACATATAAAAAAATAAGTAAATATCATCAAAAATTAAAAAAAATAATAATAAGCAGAGGCATGTAAAGTTAAATTATATAAAAAGTTCCATTTTGATTTAGATAGATTTTTAATTAATTTATAAACTTAACATCACCTCATATATTTAATGTAAAAACCTACGGTGAATTATAATACATATATTATTAATAGTGTATTTTTTTATAGTGTGTGTATATATATTAATAATAATTCAAAGAAAGCATCCGAAACATCCTATAGGCATAATTAAGTACTCTATTTCTTCACTATACTGTCAAACATAATTATCTATATGATCATGTATTGTCTTCAACAAAACAAGAACATAAAAAAGTGAATATATGATTACTTGTCCTCAACTTGGTTGACAAGAGGGTAAAATCTCCCTTTATATATGTGAACTATTGTAGGGAAAAAATAATAAAAAATAACAGTATATATATTAAAGGAATAATTGTCCCATCTAGTAAGAATGTTACCTCAATAACTTATTCTAAGTGTACCAGTTTTCAGTATATATATAGTATTTGTTAATGGGATTTTAATTTGTTACATGTACAAATGTTTTGTATTTCACTAGCAATATTTTTTATTTAATTAAATTTCTCATGTCATAACAAGTTTAAGTTTCTGATATATACCAGGTCGTATTAAGCTCTTTTTATGCGATATTAAATCAAATTTACTGATTCTGGTTATAATTAAAGTTTAACTAACAATAATGAATAATCGAGCAATAGGTACATCTCAAGAACCCGTATTTATATAAAACTCGAGAACACTATATATTTTTATCACTTATTGAATCTACTCTATATTTCATGTCTTATGATGCATTTTACTTCTAATAAAAATTGAATAAAATTAAGTCCAAATGAAATTGTACTTTTATGTTTTAACGCGCGTGTATATATAGGTATACCTCTTTTAACAACGATTTCCAAATCTTTGTAACATAAATACATCGTAATTACCAGTACAATATTGATATGCAAGATTTGAATTTGTTACATTTTTATTATGGTACACAATTTAACTATCATAATTTCCCATTAATTAAGATGGTTGGCATGTGTTCTTTAACATTAAATCATATTTTTGATAATTAATTAAATGATACCAGATTAAATATAATATTAATTTCCGAATAAATTCTTTAAAATATATATGTAATTTATATCAACTTACCTCAAAATTTTCCATGATCTGCATCCTAGAGACATGAAAAGAGTCATCATCAGGAAGATCAACGGAAGTGTGATTTAGGGGAGGATGAGTGATGATTGCTGACGTGGCATGAGGTGGCATGCTGACATGGAAGCCTGTTGTTGCAACACTGTGCTGATGTGGATAATGCTGATGACGTGGATATTGTTGTTGATCATGGTCAAGGTTCATCTGAAGGTGTTGCCTTTGCAGGTCACGCTCATCGCACCCTGGTACTGCTGTTACTACCTGCAGAATTCACGAGCATGTACCCTTTTAATTAACTAAACAATGCTGTATATATATATTAGTTGTACTTTAAGGAATAGGTGAATATATAATATGCTTGTATATGTATGTACGTACAACAGTACATACGTGGAGTACAATTCAAAAGGTTTAACATCAATTTTGCTATTAAAGATTTAGTTTGTTGTATTCTTTATCATCTTTTTTGCTTTCAATTAGAGGTTTTGACAAGATTTAATCATGAGAGTGTTTCAAGTTCATATTTTTATACATAAAGACCCCGTAAATCACGTACAGCAAAAAGATTAAAAATTTTAAATGCTCACAGTCATTACATAACTAATGACTTGATTTCACATATATACAGTAGCATTCGATTTTCGACAGATTATCAATAAGATTCACATTTGTAATCTTTAGGTATAATGAGTAAGGTCCAAGTTCTAGTTTTAAGTTTTCAGACATAGTTGATGTGTGATCTCTATTGGTATTCGATCTTTTTCTTTTAACTTATCTCCAAATAACATGTTTGATCGTGCAAATGAACACGATCTGTTGATCCACCACTATTTGATTCAAATTTGAACAAGAAACATACCTCATCGAAGCTTTTTCCATACTGCGCGAAGTTAAATCGATCAACATGTTTGAAATGTTGCATTGATCCATTGGACTGTAACTTGACATAACTGTGCCAACAAGTTCATCTCTGATATTATTATAAACGGTGGTAGCAGTAGCAGTAACAGTAGTTGGGGTAGCAATACGGATTTCTTTTGAAGGACTCCCACTTTCGCTTCTACTAACAATATTCATTTCATTCATACTATTAAGGCATTCGACGCGAATATTATTCGATAAAATGTTGTTATTCATTGCTCTCTCGGACCAATTACACTGCCTCGGTTGAGTTTGGTAAAATATTTTCGACACAACGAGCTCGCCTTCCCTCTCCTCCTCATGCTGTCCAAGGTGATACTGATGCATCACCCAACTCGTCTTTTCGGGTTTTCTGTTCTTCCCAAAGTTGGTATAAAGTACCAAGATCTTCTTGCACCCTTTTTGCTTCCCATTCACCATAACAGGTCGGGTCTTGCCCGTTTTATGCCACCGCGTTTCACCCCCTTGTAGATCACATTCGGTCTGGATCTTTCTCCTTTTCGTGTACCAGTGGTGTAAGCTTTTGAAGGCCGATGAAAGAAGTGTATACTTAGTCCATTTCTTGTAACACCTAAAACATCAAGCAAGATATATCTATTAAGAAAACCCTCAAAGTCATAACAAACAAGAAACCCTAATTCAAAATTAATTAGGTATTTTTAGGTGTGACAAGTGCATGTTTCACTCAAATAAGTAAAAACAAACCATAAAACCCTAATTTTATTTGGTTTCAAAAGTAAAACCTAACTCATTGAACTATTAAAGAACAAGAAAACTTAAGTATATTTGTTAATTATCTTTCTTGTTCTAAAGAGTGTTCGATCTTATTCTTATCCTTTTCGATCCACACATACGCTATTTGGATCAAGGAAGTACACTCGAAATCACTACTGGTTTCGAGTGTACAAGAGAGATATAACCGTACTTACCGGGGAGTTTCTCCGGATGTGTATAACAAATCCCATCTTCACCTTCAATAGTAGGAATGAACTCATCAATCAATGGGTGCGATTTCAAGTTTCTAGCTTCTACTTTTGCTTCAAGATGTTCTATCAGTTCTTGATCAGTTGGGTCAAATTTAACTCCTGCAGGTAACCCAACCCAATCCTGCAATGATCAAAACTTTGAGAACTTACTATAAATCACATAAATTTGAACAAATCAGTAGAAGAAGATAATCTTATTTTAATGAAAGTAATGTGTTTATAATCTATTGTGAAGAAAAGAATTTAGTTAAATATAGAAACATAATTAGTATATTTCTAATTTCTATATATATATATATATATTCTCTTGTATGAATTGATTCTTATTTGTCAAAATCTTTAAGTTGAAGCTAAGAATATTATAACAAGATTATATCTTATATATATGTGTGTTAAGCTAATGATAATCATACCATACAACATACCGGTTTCGTTCGAGTTTATGACCACAACCTGGGCACTGTTTGGATCCACATAAGTGATGCTCTTCAAGCTTTGAATCAATGATATCAGAGCTACTGATATTCATTCTACTGCTACTAATCAAAGACCCAACTTGTTTCTATTCATTATTCGATCAAGAATCGTTGTTTTTTGATCAAGAATCGTAGTTATCCGATCAAGATTCAATCGATCAAGTATTGTAGCATGAAATCTTGATTTTGATCCATATATACCCGTATGAAAAGACCTGAATTTGATGCTCTTTTTGCTGTGATATCTTCTAGTAGTGAGATCTGATGATGATGAAGAAGAATAAGAAGATGGTATACCAGTACAATAAGTTCAAAAATCCTTTTTTTAAAGAAAAGAACAACTGAAAACAAGGTTGAAAGGATACCCCTTAAGAGATATATTCTTGCAAAAGTAGAAATATTCTTAGAACAAATATACCAGTGTGTGTGTGTTGTGTGTGTGTTGTGTGTGTGTTGTGTGTGTTGTGTGTGTGTTTTGTGTGTGTGTTTTGTGTGTGTGTTGTGTGTGTTGTGTGTGTGAGAGAGAGAGGGGGCTTGTACTTTAACCATGAAAAACACCAGAATACCCTACAACTTTAACTGAAGCCAGTGAGATAAAGGAAAAGGTGTCCCTCATCTCTTGTATGTGTTTTAACTCCCCTAATTTTTTTAGTATATAACATAACACTATCTCTCTTTAACAAAGGCGGTTCCATATGCTAGTAGAAAAGTAGGGTATCATCGATGGAAATTTACCGACGGAAGGAAGTAGTGTCGGAAAAACATCGATGCGTCCGTTACTCCATGCGGGTTACGACTTGATCATGTGCATAAGTTAGGATAATTAGATAGATGGAATGACATTACTTATGTAAAAGTATAATTGTTTAAACCTGTAGTTAATGGATGTGTTTGATTTATAGCTAAACCTAAACTAGACACAACTGTTTAACCTATTATTTAAACGTGTCAAATGGATGATGGGTTGATATACAACAATCGAGTTGTGACTATTGAGTTAATCGAAATGATAAGTTGTAGTAAACTGGTGAAACGAGTCATAATAGGTTAATTAAGAGTCGATCTATTTAATTAAATGGATTTAGCGAGGTTTTATATGTTTGCTTCTTAATCGAAATGGAAACAACCTCTTGCACAAAATTGTGCAAGAAAAGGTTGCGTACATCAGATCGCTTCGCGATCCGGCGGACCCTGCGCAAAGCAGGAGCTTCATGCACCGGGTGCGCCCTTCTTAATCTAATTCGATTAAATGTGTTACTAATTATATAATCTTAATTTGTTCACACATAATTTAGAGGTAGATTGAAATAGTTATCTTATTTTTTTGTTTTTTGTTTTTATAAAGATATATATAGAGGTTTAAGGAGATAAAAAAAATATCCTATATTAATTTGTCCACTAAAAGCAAA
Organism: Flaveria linearis; assembly: GCA_024085815.1. Classification (NCBI taxonomy): domain Eukaryota; kingdom Viridiplantae; phylum Streptophyta; class Magnoliopsida; order Asterales; family Asteraceae; genus Flaveria; species Flaveria linearis. The sequence continues at coordinate 20,005 of JABSNV010000273.1, read as the reverse complement.
AGTTAAGGAACGGCTTCGATAGATGTTGATAAAACTCCGGACATAAAGCAAAACTCAACCCCTTAACATATTTTTTGTTTGAAATAACTCATGTGTTCATACTTAATTTAATAAAAAATATTATATTTATTCTTCATTTTCACCATTCAGTTTGTTTATCCTTTAACAATATCATCTTCGTTCTAGTGTTCAACACGTTTCATCTTCATTTATTTTTAAAGATTATTATCTGATATTAAATTATGGAGTCTAAGAGGATGTGGAGTCTGATGAATTGAAGGCGGATCTGTTCTTAAGTTAATTGTAAACCATGTGTCAATATTGATCAAATTAATAGTTAATGCCTCATTATAGTTAATACCTCTAATGAGGCAGTAGACGGCATAGTTACATCAAGTTGTTAAAAGTAAATCAGAAATTTTGATAAAAACAAATCAGTGACTACGATAAAATGGTAATATTTTCTTATAATTATAATCTGGACAAAAAACACAAGGACCTATAACTGCTAGACAACCTTAACGCTTCCTATTATTGATCATATTAATGAGGAAACTCTACCTAAAGAAAGATAGCATGAAGCTCATCAATCTTGTTCTTGTTCTATATATTGATCGTTTAAAACTAGAAGAAAACTTTTGAAGAGACACACACATTTTGTATAATATCTTCACTCTTAGTAGTTACATACAAGTCTCTAGAACATAAAAACCATAATCTCCATGACATGTACATGTCATATTAACCAAAATCCTCATTGAACTTTATTTTTTCATTAATCAGAAGGGGCTTGCATATGTCATGTAGTAATCCGTGAATACTCCGTGAAATGTAAAGACCTTACAAGTCTGAAAAACTCCTAATGTTCATTAATAAGTGTCCAGTTATCTAAGAAGGAAATAAAAAACATGAATGAAACGAAATAGATCTTTCAAGCTTTAGCTTCAGATGAGCTTTTCCCAACAATGTCCACTAATAGAATAGGTTTGGATCCGGATAATTTTGTGTTCTAATCAGTTCTTGTTGAGCAATCAAAGTTCATACACATTTTTATTCAAAGATTTTCCATTATTATTATTTTGGAAAATTTAAAGTAAGTTAATATTTATGTGGACTCTATTTCATGTCACTAATTTGCTTGTACTAGGAGATCGATTATTTACATTATGAAAGTTTATAAATGTAAGGGTGGGCGGTCACATGCATGCTTACACAGGTGATGGACGATTGTACTTTTTATCTTCTTCTTTTGCCATGAATAGTCTTAAAAACATAAAGCTTGCTTGATTTGCAAGGCAAGATAAGCAGTATACTTGATGGACCGCCACCACCCTTTTTATAGAATTCATATATATATATATATGCAACTATTATTATTTTTATTTAAAAGACGTACTACTAACACTTTTTGGTCGTTGTTAACAAAATAATATCTTACTATAACTATGTTATAAACTTGTGATAACGGGTAATCTTTAGAAAAGTCTAGTAAAAATAATAAAAAAGATTTTTCTTAACAGCAGACTAACACACTCTAAACCCACTTTATAATCTATGTTGTTGGATTAACTACAATTGATGTATGTAGTTGTGTCAACTGTGTTGATTTTTAGAGGGTCAAAATTGTAAATGTTTAGACTAGAAGGGTATAATGTGTAACATAGTTGTTAGGAGTTGTAACCGTTGGTTTTGAATTGCTGTTATAAAATTAGGGAGGTGGGATTAGTAGGTACCACCAGAAATTCATTTCACATATCAATTCTTGTTTCAATTGTTCTTAGTTTGATTCTTAATCAGATTGTGATTCCATAGCTTTGTTTCAATTGGTATCAGAGCTACGGTAATTCAAAAAGGAATCGTCAATCACGTTCGAAGGACCGAATCGCGATTGAAGATCATATCACTCGTTTCGAAGGAGAGAAATCGGTGATTGACACGATTCTTGCTGAGGATCGACTCGAAGAACAATTCGTGATCAAAAGGACTGGATACCGATACGAAATTTGGCACTCCGTACCAGAGAAAGAAGTCGAAGATGGTGAATACGGGAAGAGAAGGATCATCATCGAATAACAACCAGTTAGTCACCTTCAAAGAAGCCTTGATACCCCTTCAATGCCCTGCTCTCACTGCTACGAACTACTCAATATGGGCGATCAAGTTGAAAGCAATCTTCAATGTCCACGGCCTGTGGGAAGCGATTGAACCACCTCAAGGGGCAGCCGTGGATCAAAAGAAGAACAATCAGGCTATTGCTTATCTGTACCAAGCCATGCCCGAAGAGATGATTATGCAGGTGGCCAACTTGACAACTGCCAAAGAGGTTTGGGATGCCCTAAAACCAGGTTTGTTGGCATAGATAGAGTCAAGAAAGTCAGGATGGCTTTATTGAGAAATGAGTTTGAAAGACTCACCATGAGAGAAGGAGAAGGCATTGATGAGTTTGCTGGGAAAATCAGTGCGATAGCCACTAAGGCAACTCAATTAGGCGAAATCTTTGAAGAGGCAGCACTAGTGAAAAAGCTGCTGAGTTCGGTGCCAGACAGCTTCATTCAAATTGTTGCCTCCATGGAACAATTCCTTGATCTTGATACAATGTCTCTACCAGAAGTCATTGGCAGGCTTAAAGCCTTTGAAGAAAGAATCAAAGGCAGATCAAAACAACCTCAAGAGAAAGTGAACAGTTGCTCCTCTCATACTCTGAATGGCAGTCGAGATACAAAGAGTATGATCACAACAACAAGCCAAAAGGCAATAAAGACAGGAGTGGTGGAAGAGGAAGTAGGGGAAGAGGGTGGTCAAACAGACCATCAAGACACCCTTCTCATGATCAAAGGAAGGCAAACCACAAGAGTGACAAGAAACCCAAAGACAAATCAAAAATAAGTGCTTCAAGTGCGATGAAATGGGTCACTATGCCTCAGAGTGCCCACAAAAGAACAAGAATGAAGAAGCACACCTGTCACAACAATATGATGATGAACCAGCACTATTGATGATTGCAGCTGATCAACACCACAAGAATTGGTGTATCTAAACGAATCTAAAGTCCTCCCATCAAAGTACTGCAATCAACCAGTGAGTGATGACACCTGGTATCTAGATAATGGGTGCATCAAACCACATGACAGGTAACATTCTTGCATTCTCTTTTCTTGACAAGAATGTTGAGGGAAATGTAAAGTTCGGTGATGGCTCAACTGTTAGATTGAAGGAAGGGGTTCTATAACATAGCCTGCAAAAATAGTGAACAAAGAGTGCTGACAGATGTTACCATATCCCTATGCTTAAGAGCAACATATTAAGTTAGGTCAGGCAACAGAAGGGGGCTGTGAAGTAAGAATGAAGTGTGACCATCTAGGATGTATGAAAGAAGTGGAACCTGCTTATGAAGGTTGAAAGATCTCCAAACCGATTATACAAGATTGAACTCAAGACTGGATCTCCAATGTGCTTCCAAGCATAATTGGATGATGAAGCTTGGAAGTGGCATGGGAGACTTGGGCATGTAAGCTTTGACACTATGAGAGTAATGGCCACAAAAGGAGTAGTAAGAGGACTACCTGTCTATGACAAACCAACCAAACTATGTGAGGCATGTTTGGCAGCCAAGCAAACAAGAATCCCTACCTGCAAGTGCCATGTACAAATCAGTCCTGCCATTTGAACTGGTGAGTATGGATCTTTGTGGACCCATCACACCAGAAACACAAGCAGGCAACAAGTATTTCATGTTGATAGTTGATGACTGCACAAGATATATGTGGGTTTATATGCTAAAGTCGAAGAGCTGTGTACTTGGTACCTTTAAGAATTCAAGTCACTTGTGGAAAGTGAGTATGGCCTCAAGATCAAGAGTTTAAGGACTGACAGAGGAGGAGAATTTGTCTCCAATGAGTTTGCACAATTCTGTGCAGAACAAGGCATCAAAATATAGCTTACAACTCCCTACACCCCACAGCAAAATGGCATGGTAGAAAGAAGAAATAGATCTGTCATGAATGTGACTAGAAGCCTACTGAAGGCCATGAATCTACCACACAGTCTCTGGGCTGAAGCAGTAAAACATTCAGTTTTACTTGTTAAATAGAATGCCCACAAAACCTCTCAAGGAAAGACACCTTATGAAGGGCTTAAGGGGAGAAAGCCTAGTGTCAAACACCTTAGGTGTTTGGGTGTGTTGCTCATGTTAAATCAGTGCACCCACATCTAACAAAGTTAGAGGATAGAAGTACAAAGATGGTGTACTTAGGTCCTGAAGAGGGTACAAAAGGAGAAAGGCTTTATGATCCTGTGAACAATAGATTGACAATTGCCCGAGATGTGGAGTTTGAGGAAACTCAAGAATGGGATTGGTCAACATATAAGCCAGAAGACAAGAATGATGGGTCACATTGGACAGGGTTTGATGTCCATAGTGAAGACATGCAACAACATTCAAATGAAATGACTTCGGAAGCTGATGAAATGGCTTCAGAAGCAAATGAAATGACTTCCACTACTAGAAAACTGTTAATAGATGACGCGCGAAAGATGACGTGCGAAAAAAGATGACGCACATTTACGCGTATCATAAATTATTTGTCATCTTTCAAAATATTCTTAGAAAGGATGACACGCATTTTTGCGTGTCATCTTCCTTGTATCATTTTTAAAATTTTTTATAGGTACTATACCCGCGCGCCTTCCTCAATACCAAATTAAAGCCCCCGCTTCTCCAAATCCCTTTAACCCTCGATCGTCCTTCCTTCACACCACACCACCGGCCACCGCACACCACACCACCGGCCACCGCACACCACACTGCGAACAACTACCACCGATGCAGACCTCCACCGCCGACGAGACCTCCACCGCCGACGAGACCTCCACCGCTGACGCGACCTCCACTGCCGACGCGACCTCCACTGCCGACGTGACCTTCACCACCGGTTTATATGTGATCAGGTATAAATTCCTTCCATCTTGCTGTTTTCTTTAAGGTCTGGAACATGGAAGAAATCGAAGACTGATTCGGGCCCGAAAGAAGCCGTTACGTCGGTTGATCGACCGACGAGGGAGAGGAAGACTGTTGAACGGTATACTGAGTCTATGCAGAGGCTCACTGCTCCTAAACCGTTTTCAGTTGAGAAGGTAGTTTGTTTTTGTGATTTGTGTTTATGCTCATTGTTTGTTTGTTGGATGTTTATATGTTAATGGTTTTTACATGTTTTTGTATTGATTGATGCAGGGGTCTGGTACTCAGCTCAAGGATATTCCAAACGGTATGTGTTATGGTTTTTGTTTGCTTAATTTATATTCAATTGTAAAGATAGAGCTGAAAGATGAGCTTTTATACATGTTGAGGAACTTCTGTTATATTGATGTTATGCATTTGTTATCTGTTCTAGTTATTCATGCTGAATGCTTTAGTTCTTCAGTTCGCATTATTGAAACCATTCTACTATTTTTACATTTCAATCTCCAGAACTTGAAAGCTTACCATGTTAGGGATTCTTGTTGTTTCATATGTTTATATACCCTACAAATAAGTTATTCTTAAAAGAATTGCATGTTTCATGTATTTGTTTTGTTTAAATTCCATGTTTATTGTCATTTTTGTTCTCTGACTCCATCAGTGTATTGCTTCCTAATTTGTTATATTGACAAAAGGCTGTCATTTTATTCAAACTGAATTTTGAGATTTGGTGAGTTGATTTCTTGAATCCTTATCAGGGCTATTGTGCTTTTTCTAGTATACAGGGTACATGTTAATGGGTTTTGTTTTGGCTTAATCATGTTTGTTGTCAAATATATGGGAATTGAGAAGCGGGTATTGGCCTATTGGGTCTAGTCATGGATTCTTTAGGAGAGATTGATGTCTTGCTGTGAAATTACAGGGAAGTGCCTAAGAGATTTGGGCAAAGTTGGGCATATACACTAGGTGGATCGGGTGTAAACCGTAGAGTATTGGGAGAGTCATGGCAAAGAAGGATAGACTCACATTCTCCAATGCCATGACATATAATCCTCCAGGCAATGGTGTGCATATAATGGCGGATGTTCTTAGTAAATTTTTGAGCTAAGATGGAAGCCTATTGAGAAAAAACTACCAGTAAATGCCTCTCAACAACAGGCGATTAATGAAGAGATTGACTTAGTTAAGCCAGTGCCTTCCTCTAAGAGAGAAAAATCAACTCAGTTCAACCAAACCCATTGCCAGAGCCAATTAAGCCAGTGATGAGTATTGATGAAAAACATAAACTAAGCAGGGATTTGGAAATTCATCTAGGAGATCTACCGGATAGTATCATCGACTTTTTGAGGCTACATGGTACAAACAAAAATAATGGCGGGGAGGATGAGATTGAGATTGATATTAACAATCTTAACAGCGAGACACTTTTTGAATTACGTAAGCTGTTGGATGACCATCTTCAAGAGATACAAAATCATGCAAGAGCAGAACCTTGTGTCATTGAGGTATTTATGTTTTTCAATCATTAGTCGACAATGGAAGATTATAGTCAATGCCATGAATCATGATATCCAAATGATCATATTTCTATGATTGCAGCTTCTGAATGAATCAGGACTTAGCAACTCAACTATGCAACTGTACAAAGGTATGGTGGTTCTGTTGTTAATTTGTTATGTGGTTCAACATATTACAGGAAATGATCTCGCGGATGAGGATGTAGATGTTGCTGGGAACGAGCCTTCTGTCTCAAGTTATCTTTCAGTTGAGTTGGATAAAGGAACAAGCACCAACATTAACAAAGAAGCACGTGGTAATTAAATTATGTATTTCTGTTATCATCATCTGTGTTAAACTGTCATCTTAGCATTTTATTGATGGTTATGATAGATTCATGATTTTTAGGAGAGCTTCTATGTGGTTTATCATAAAAGAACAATACCATTTCAATCCCCCAAAGTGCTGCCTACCTTCTGCTGAGTTTATTTATTGAATAGGTAGGATTTAAAAACTAGGCTATTGACATTAAGCTTTAATTGAGGAATGGCTCAAATAGCCTCCACTGAATTCCCCTATATGTTGCAATAATGAATATCTAGCTCTATTTACTAGTGGGGAATGTTGGTTTCTTAGGATTATCATCTGTTTACATAGTCATCTTGTTTTTCACAATAGTCTTCTTTGTTAATCATGTTTTAGCTTTAAAGGACAGTTAACAATGCTTACAAAATGCCACTCCACTTTAGTTATAATGCTATTTATTATATAGTTGTTGATGTTCATGTTGCTTATTTTGCACTTCCTTTGCACTTCTCAGCTTCTTGAATATGAGATTTTGAAATTTGATGTTTCTACTTCTTGAATCCTGGCCACCATTAACTTCACACAGTGTAATTAATGCAATCTGAGATTTTGAAATTGCTAGCAATTTGTTGTAGCTTGCACACTATATGCCATATAAAATTGGAGGCTGACTTTGTAACAATATATGCGAAATTTCAATGCTGGCCACCATTAACTCACACAGTGTAATTTTCTTGTTACACATTTTTATTCTGGAGGCAGCTTTTGTGTAACGTAAAAAGCTAAAAATGCATTTTAGCAAATTTTATATCTTTTCCAATTTTTTAAATTTAATGAGTGGTATGGTTTTCCCTCATCAATATTTGTTGAAACTTCACTCTTTAAAGTGTTTATAGGGTACCATTTAAGCTTGTGATGAATAGTAGGATGGGATACTGAGTGTGTTGGAAGTATTGTCATAGTAAACTTGGTTCATGTGGAACATCATACATCAGTAACTGCTTATGCTTTGCAACAGATACAAACAGCCAACTTTTTGGTGACCAAGACACTATTGCATTGACACTCCAAGATCACTAGTGCATTGACACTCGAGGTTGAAAGGGTCTACAAGCAATGGTACAGAAAAGGAAGAAACTCTTGAAGTACCTTAGAATTTCATTTATATGTAGGCCATATGATTAAATATTTGAACTTGTATTTGTATTGCAATGAATTTGGATTTGCTTTGTAGTTGATATTATGTAACAACTTTTGTATATTTTGTTGGTATTTAATGGATTTCGCTTTTAATGTTATTCGACAATTTGTTTTAGAAAACAACAGGTAAATTTATTAAAAATAAAAAAAAATATTAAAAAATGCAGCTAATTTTATGACGTGCATTGCGCGTCATCTATTGTACGTCATAAAAATTTCATAGATGACACGCGCATGTGCGTCATCTATTCATTTATGACTACCCCTTCCTGAAGCGCATTGCCCGTCATCGTTTGCACGTCATAAAATGCGCGTCATCTTTTGCGCGTCATAAAAAGATGATGCGCGGATGCGCGTCATCTATCATTTATGACCTACCCCTTCCTTGACACGCATTTGCGCGTCATCTGACCCCAAAGATGACGTACAATGCGCGTCATCTATTGCAGTTTTTCTAGTAGTGTTTGGAAGCTGATGAAATGGCTTCGGAAACTCACAGAACAAGTTTACATGAATAACAACAACCCATGTAAGAAGGTCAGGAAGACATGTGGTGAGACCAGCAAGATTTAATGATTTTGTGTTATTAGAATCAACTGAATCTGGGTCGAGTAACTTGAAAGAGGTTCAAGAAGACTTGTTGATGGTAAAATGAAGCCTCTTTGTTGAAGTTTGAAGAGGCAGTGAAAGTGGAAGCTTGGAGAGATGCAATGAATGAAGAAGTGAATGCTATTGAGAGGAACAACACTTGGGAATTGTGGTGGATTTACCACCTGGTGTGAAGCCAATTAGGCTGAAATGGTTGTATAAAGTCAAAAAGGATGCTGCTGATACAAGACATAAAGCTAGGTTGGTGGCTAAGGGGTATGTGCAACAGTTTGGATGATTTTGAAGATGTATTTGCTTTGACAGAATGGAGACAATAAGTCTGATACTTGCTATGTCAGCAAAACTGGATTGGAAGTGTATCATCTAGATGTTAAGGCTGCATTCTTGAATGGAGTCCTAAAGGAAGATGTGTATGTTATTCAGCCACAAGGTTATGAGATAAGTGGAGTTGAACAAAAGGTTTATAAGCTGCACAAGGCTCTTTATGGCCTAAAGCAAGCACCCAGAACATGGAATAAGGTTTAGATGAAGTCATGAAGGTCTCAAGTTCAGTAGATGTCAAAGGGAAGCATCTGTGTATTTGAGATCAAGTTCAAGTGCTCATATAGTGGTTGGAGTGTATGTAGATGATATGATTGTTGCAGGAAGTGATCTACAAGAGGTGGAAAGGTTAAAGGAGGAAATGAAAGAGAGATTTGAGATGACTGATCTGGGGTCTCTTAGCTATTATTTAGGAATTGAAGTTTCACAAAGGAAGGAGGAATTTTTGTGAAAACGTCAAGGTATGCACAGAAAATAATTGGGATTGCTGGTTTGCAAGAGTGTAATGAAGCCAAGATACCAATGGAACCTGGAATGAAGTTGGGGTCTTTAAGTCAAGGTGTTGAAGCTAATGCAACTGTCTACAGGAAGCTAATTGGATCACTTAGGTATCTTACACATACTAGACCTGATTTGATGTATGTTGTAGGGTCTTTGAGTAGATTCATGCAAAGTCCAAAGTTAGAACATATGAAAGCAGTCAAGCATGTGATCAGATATGTTAAGGGAACTGTGCATTATGGCATAAGGTATAGCAGGATCAATGGTAATGGTTTGATTGGTTATAGTGACAGCAACTATGCTGTTGGTGATGGAGATGGTAAGTGCACATCCGGGAATGTTTTCTATTATAACAACTGTCCTATATCCTGGGTTCACAGAAGCAACAGACAATAGCATTGTCCAGTTGTGAAGCAGAATTTATGGCTGCAACAACAGCTGCTTGTCAAGGTGTTTGGTTGCAAGGTTTGATAAGTGAGTTGCTAAGTCAAGATCAGCAAATAGTTATGTTAAAGGTGGATAACAGGTCAGCATTGGCTTTGATGAAAGATCCAGTGTTTCATGGTAGGTCGAAGCACATAGAGCCTAAATACTATTTCATTAGAGATTGCATAGAAAAGAACAAAATCAAGTGGAGTTTGTTTGTGGAAATCTTCAAAAGGGTGATATATTCACTAAACCATTATGAGAATGAAGTTTGCTGAGATGAGGAGTATGATTGGTGTAGTAGGATTTGAATGAGGTGTATTGGAATTAAGGGGGAGAATGTTGGATTAATTCCAATTGATGTATGTAGTTGTGTCAACTGTGTTGATTTTTAGAGGGTCAAAATTGTAAATGTTTAGACTAGAAGGTATAATGTGTAACATAGTTATTAGGAGTTGTAACCGTTGGTTTTGAATTGCTGTTAAAAATTAGGGAGGTGGGATTAGTAGGTACCATCAGAAATTCATTTCACATATCAATTCTTATTTCAATTGTTCTTAGTTTTGATTCCTAATCAAGATTGTGATTCCATAGCTTTGTTCATATGTCACTGTTCGACACAATTAAGGGCTCAAAAATCATTTACAAAGAGACATCATGTAACACATCTGAGTATAATTAAAACCAAGATCATTTAACTGACTATAAACCATAGTTATATGTCATGTGGTTGGCAAAGTATTAGAGCATGGGGTCATGTCTAATTCGGTAACGTGTTATCATGATCAGAAATAAAAAAAAGACCGATACAAACTTAATACATTATATTATTTAAAATTGTAAAAAAAGGAAAGCATGTGTTTTTATCTTTATCAAGAATGAAATTGGTGTTTGGAGTTCAATCGTGTAAGAATATTGTTCATAAAATAAACATAAAATTTCTATTAATTGGACAACTTGGGTTATAATATAGGATGATACTAAGGAAAATAAGAACAATTAAAGGAAAAAATAAAACATATGTGAATGATGATTTCTGTTCAACATAGTTCATTTAAAACAAATCTCAAGACACCCAGGTGTATCTCGTCTATCTCTCAGGATATAATACCCTAAACAGATTGTACTATTAGATTCAATCAAGCACCTAAAAAATACATGAAACAAAAGTGTGAAGTGCTACAAATGCAGGAATCTTCAAGTTGTGGTATGTGAAACAGTATCAAGTAGCAAAAAAAAAAGATACTCATGCATTATATTTATATTGTGAATTTTAGAGTTTTACAAAATAATAATGTCAAGAGTCATTACATAACAGTGAGTTAATGTTATATTTGATGGTGACTTAGTGCTGAGCTGGAAGAATAAGCATCAATTAGAAGTACTTGGTATGAAGTACTCATTCAGAAGATTACTAGATCTTAATATCCGGTCTGAAGTATGGTTGAAAGAATACTCGGTTCTCAGTACTCGGTCAACAGAGTACTCTTTTCTGTTGAACAGTTCAAAAACACCAAAGGCGGCTCTTAAGCGGCTCGCTCGCAAAATGTAAAGTGCGCTATCAAAGCACTACATTGATGGCACCCATCCCTGGCTGTCACTATGTGTCCTAACCATATACTCTTTTCTGTTGACAGTTCAAAAACACCAAAGGCGGCTCTTAAGTGGCTCGCTCGTAAAATGCAAAATGCTCCACATCTGGCTGTCACTATGTGTCCCTAACCATATAAGAACGTATTTCTCCTAGAGCTCACCCTTATAAACCCTTTTTGGTTTTGTCTATCCTTCGATGTAGACGACTTATGTTCCACACAATTTCCATAGTTTTATATTTACTACACAAGTTTGAGTATTGATATCTTATTTCAGCTTAGCTTCATTTTCAACATGGTTTGATTCGATATCCTCTCATATCCTAGAATAAGAACCCAGTAAATAATAATTATATTAGTAACATATACTAAATACTATTAGTGTCCAAAGTTAATGAAAACTCCTTCGTGCACACCGTTATGCACTTTAGTCTAGACAATGCATATTTTTTTGCACATTGCACACTTTTGTGCACTTTAGTTTAGATTTTCACTATATTTCCAGCAATTGTAAGTTCATAAGGTGGTTGCTTTGCTTTAAGTATGTGAGGTTATTTGTTGAGCTACGATTCCTTTTGCCTTAAGTGCGGCAACCTGATTTAGTTTATTCCTTATGTTGTTCAAGGCTTTCACGACTCCATTTGTCTTGAGCACATATGTCTTATCATGAGTTGGTTTACTCCTTAATGTTGTTAATGGCGAACCTAATAAAGTAATAAAAGTTTTTGTTCATTGTTGGGTTAGTTAGGTGGACCAACATACTGCAATTAATGCTAACGTGATATGCTAGCTTGAAACTTCAAATCATCAAAATTAGATGTGTTGATATAATTTTTTAACATAATCATGTTCCTCATTTGATCATCATGTCTCATTTGATCACATTTTAATCAATGTTGATTTGTATATTATTTACACAAACGGTTAACATTATTCGTTTAAAAACCGATGTCATCTCACATATGTAGAGTTTAAATGTATACATTTCTTGAAACATTTATCAAAACATATAAGACATTTTATCAAACATGTAGATGTAGAGTTTAACAAATTTTCATAACTAAATGTCATGAAGATGATAAACATTTACTGCGAACAAGGAAAATAAAATGTATACTCCTATAAATTGTTGAAAATTTTGTCTTTAAAATGCGTTTAAACACTCCGAAGGGTACGATTGTTTAACTATAATCGATATTTCTATCACTGCAATGTTTCCGTACGCTAAGATCCGAACGGCGTGAGTTAATGTAACGGGTTGGCTCTAATCAACGAACTAGGTTTGGTTAGACATGATATGAAGGGGATGTCCAAACGGCGTGATGTCTATTATCGATGCAAACCGTTCACATAAATGATTATTGCATCATAATCGCTAATGATGTAAGCCGATCAAGTTAAAAAATAACCCATGTGCTTAAATTATTTATAAATTTTGACTTTCTTTCACATTTTACTAGTTTTGATATTTTTCTTCATAAAAAACAAATTTTTTTTTCACGGAACTTTACCGGTCACGCAGGATTTATTTTACAGTTTGGACCCGCTATGCCAGCGTGCTAGAATTTCTTTATAGTTTTATTAAGTTTTGTAGTTCTAGTTTCTAAATAAAATGTCCCATCTTTTTAGGCGCAACCACTCAAAGTAATTGTACTAAACGTTTTTGAATTAAAATCTGTATCCCTGCGGACATGAATGTTACTTCGCTCATACTATTCTTAGTGTGTGTACTGTAGGTTCACATTTCACGTTTATTGTTGGATTTGACACCCAAACAACTTGGCGTCGTTGCTGGGGATACGGCTATTCTAACCATTTTACCCTAGATATTAGTACCGGTACAACATTCGATAACCACCATGGCAACCGAACAAACTCTAAGAGAGTAGGCAAATCATAATGTTACACAACAACCCCTTTGCATCTATTACCCAACTATGGAGGACTTTAAACTTAAATCTAGAATCATTTATTTATTGCCTAATTTTCAAGGTCTAGATTATGAAGACCTTTACAAGTTCTTAAAAGAATTTCATGTTGGTGTTCTGGGATGAAACCACAAAATGTTGGTGAAGATCAAATCAAGATAAAAGCATTCCCATTTGCTATGCAAGACTTGGCAAAAAATGACTTTATTACCTACCACCGGGGTAGTAACCATGGAATGATCTTGCAAGTTATCTGATAACAGGTACTTTCTGGAAATTAATGCTTCCATGCTATGTAAAGAGATCATAGGGATCAAGCAGGCAAAAAAATAAGGCTTTACACACTTATTGGGAGAAATTTTAAAATTTGTGTGCTAGGTGCCCACAATATGGTATATCTGAGCAACAATTGCTTCAATACTTCTACGAAGGGCTAGCACATTAGAAAGGTGTTTGATAAATGCTTCTTATGAAGGAACTCTACTAGATAACATAATGAGTCATCTTAAAGCCTTGATCGCATCTATAGCAGAAGATTCAAAGCATTGGGATCAAGAGATGAGACTAACACAATTAAAAAATAAACTTATAACTAACAAAAGCAGTGATGCAACTTGCTAAGTGATGTCCGATTATGTGACGGAACCCGAAAATTTTTTTAAAAACTTAATATATGTATATATATATATATATAATATATATATATATATATATGTAACATAATAATAACAATAGTGTTGTTATTAATAAAGATATTTATAAAAAAAAATCTTAAACTTGGATTTAATAAATTCAGGGAGTGATTTTGTAGATTTTTAAAACTTGTTTTAGAAGTTTTAGACATGAAATAATACAACTCAAACCACAGGACCAAAGCTGTAATTTTTTAAATTTACCCAAACCGCCCCCCCCCCTCTCCCCGTCGACCCCGTTCCCGTCGGCCACATCTCCGGCCAACTCCGGCAATCCCAACGTGCAAATCGATCGGTTTTTGATCAAATTGAATACCCCGACACTTACACATGCATGATTCGAACCTGTTCCCCTCTTAATCTGGGTAATGGAGTTACCTAACCCACTAAACCCACTCGACCAAAACTTTCGGCCGACACCCACCATAATCGCCCACTGAACGATAATAATAATCAAAATTGATAGTGCACTAACGATCCTTTACACATTTAAAAGCTTCCACAGAGTTCCAGTTGATTTGAAAACACATAACATATCAATTCGATCACCACCTTCATCATCGACCTGCAACCTTGTCGAAACCCAACCTCCGAGTGATTTACATCCAAATTAACATAAGGATTTGCAACCAGAGCATTACACGAATCTACACACGAAGTTAATTTAATTTTCATTAACATCCGCACACGAATTGGATCGAACCCACTGTCGCGACTGCTCATCGAGTGTTCATCGACCATACAACTTCAAAACAGGTAATTAAATGCACCTACATGCTCGGTTTCTCATAGGGATCAAAAGCCCTATGATTAATTGCATTAACAGTAGCGATTGAATGTTCAATTGGAACCAAAATCGATTTAGGGTTCTTGATTTGGGGAAAGGACTTTCGGGGGTGTTTAAAAGTAATTGGAACCAAGGAATACCGCGGCTGCGGCCTTGGTTCACTGGTTCCCTGTCCATATACACTCCGAGAGGTCCCGGGTTCGAACCCGGGCAACCTCCTTTATTTTTTAAGAGCTTTTTGAGCTTTTAAAAAATACAGAAAAATACCTAAAAATTATAAAAATTATTTTTAAACTCTGTAATTTTTAAACCACCAAATTAAATTTCTGGAATTTATTTTAACAATAATTATTTATTTTACTATTGTCTTTTAAAACAAATGATTTAATTAGTCTAATTTTTTTATAAAAATGGACATTATATCGCGTTTAATTAAGGATTAAACATGAAAATTGTGAAAAATATAAAGATGCTATAATTTCATAAGATATAAAAACATTATTATAAAAATTATAAAAAAATTCTATAAACTTTGTATATTTTAAAAGTATCTAATTATTTTCTGTGAAATTATTTCTTGTGATACTTGGTAAATTTATATATAATATTATTAACAAATAATGCAATTAGTTTATTTATGTAAAAATAAACTATAAACAATTGAACATAAAAATCACTATTGCTTGTATTTTAATATATACGTGGAAATATAATACTAGGTATTATATAACGTATATAATGCGGATATATATATATATAACGACACCGAACCGATTCGTGAGACGCGAAACTGTACAGTTACTATATTATTAATAATAATTAATATTAATTATATATATATATATACTGAATGAAACACAGGTTAATTGAAAACCCGATCTTTTGTGATTACAATTACTTGTTACTCTACGCTCGAGGTGAGTTTCACGGCCCCTTTTACTTTTTTTCCTTTTTGGGGGAGAAAACATGCAAACACATTTATGAATGGTTGCCAGTATTATTGATATCGCCTGTTACTTTAGTGTAAACACACAAACAGTCCTGACACGCTCGAACCGTAGTAATGGGATTAGCGAGGTAATACTGAGTAGTACTACGGGTCTGACAAACCTCGCCCGGGCTAGTCGCGCTAGCTTGATTGGAGGTCAAACGGTGCATTATTAACCTAACATTTGTCACTGTCTTGCGAGACGTGACGGGGAAACACAAACATATAGGACATGCAAACAGTCAGCTTCGGTTCGAACACTAAGTAACATGATTATAGGCTAGCTACCTATCGATATGCTGTAATTACTAAACCATTCGGACAGTCAAACAGTTACGAACAGTCGAACAGTTACAAAAAGTCAAACAGATACAAACAGTCGAACAGTTATAAACATTTATTCTGTGATAAAACCTGTGAACTCACCAACTTTATGTTGACACATTTAGCATGTTTTCTCAGGTCACAGAAACGCACAAGATTAAGAACTCAGATAGGATGCATGCATGGCATACATCACAACACAGCTGGTTTAATTTGTGAAACGCTATTGATTTTTATGGTTAAAACGCATGTTGAAACGATTCACTGTTGATTTCTATATTTGAAACGCTTCCGCAAGTCTGAAAAACTCATGTTTGAATTAAACACTAATTACTTAATGTTATGTTTTGTAATTACTGGTTTTGGTGTAACTGATGCTTATCTGAGATCCTGGTGTGTCGCACGCCTGACGGTAAAACCCCGTTAGTGGATTTTGAGGGTGTGACAGATTGGTATCAGAGCATTAGTTATAGCGAACTAAAATGGACTTACATCTCATTTGCATTGCATTTTAGACTATAGCTGGATTTGCATTAGTTACACATACATAGATTTCTAAGCTATGTTTACTTAATTTAGATTGCCTGAAAACTTTTGCCTTAACATATCTCTATGCTATGAGTCACGGGAGAGTTTGAGTGCCTAATTCAAGTAATTTCAAACTCCAAAACCTCGATTGTTATTAATGGTTTCAAAGTCTCGTCAAAGTCTGTGTCTTACAACTTGAATACATGCAATGCTGGAAGAGTAAGATGCCTGTATCTCGGGGTGTTCTGTCTAGGCAAGGTATTCGCATATATCCAAATCAATCGATGGACCTGTTTACCTTACCTGGGAACCCTTAGGATGAGTATCTGCTTATAGGTACGCATGTCTTCAACAAAGTTGTGATTGACCCAATACTTTGATTAGTCAACGTACTCGCTTTGATTCATGAATCAAACAATACCCTCCGAACATCTCATTATCGTGTGAATAATTCTTGTCCTTGATTTCGCTTCCCGAAAATAAACTATCTAAGATGTGAACACCACAGCAAACTCTATCGTACTCGTTCTACTTCCAACATACTCTATCATCTTTGCTAGTCCTAACAGACAGCACTCGGTACTTGACAAAGTGTGTTATCATGAATGGGAGGAATCATGAATGACCATGCAAAGCAAATTAGAATTACGGGTGCACACGTAATTGTAATTTGTCGTGCATGAGAATTCTGGTAACTCTATTAGGTGATAACAGTCATAGTCAGTACAAATTTTCGTTTCTATACAGGAGACATAAAGTCTCGGTTCTCATGAAACCTCACTATCGATATGCAAACAAATCCTTCATTTCTACTAGTATGAAAAGATTATTGTTATCAATAGTTATTAATCGATAGTGACTGTCATGTATTGTGAATACGTAGAATCATGTCTGGACGAAGAGTTGGACGCCCACGTAGACAAGAAAACATTAATCTAACACAAGCTGAACTCGATGCCATCATAAATGAGCGTGTTGCTGAAGCGCTCGAGGCGTTCGAACAGACCAGGAACCAAAATCAAAATAACAATATTAACCAGAACCAAAACCAAAGAGGTAAACCTCTGTCAATAGATCTTTTGGATCAAATCCTTGATACTCTACGTAACAATCCTTAAATCATTAATATGACCACTCATCCCAGGTCAAGCAGTCTGCACTTTCAAGATGTTCATGGACTGCAAACCTCATTCCTTCAAAGGCTCCGAAGTGTTGTTACCCTCCTTCGTTGGATTGAGAAATTGGAATCCGCCTTTGCAATGTGTAACTGTCCAGCAGAAAACCATGTCAAGTATGCTTCCGGCACTTTGGAAGGACCAGCTTTGACATGGTGGAACTCACAGGTCCAAACCTTAGGACTTGATGCTGCTAACAGTATGCCTTGGGAGGACTTTAAGATTTTAATGAAAGAAGAGTACTGCCCCAGGAGCGAAGTCCAGAAACTGGAGGCAGAATTTTGGAATTTAAAGATGGTTGGTTCAGACATTGAGGAGTACACGACTCGTTCGCACGAGTTGGCTGCATTATGTCCTCAGATGGTGACTCCGGCCTACAAACGGATCGAAAAATACATTGATGGTCTAGCTCCTCAGATCCAGGCTAGTGTGATGGCTGCTGATCCTGTCACTATTCAGCAGGCCATCTGACTGGCTCATAAACTCACTGACCAGGCAGTGGCGCAGGGCACCTTGCCTAAACGTGGCGTTGCTTCGTTTCTTCTGATCACACAAAGGAAATGGGACGGCAATAACACACAACAAGTCTTCAAGCTCCAACAACACCCAACAACAACAGACCAAAAAGTTTGACCCTTCAAGAAGTTTCAACAATCAGAACCACAACAACTATGGCCAGGGATCGAGTAGCTACGCGGGCAGGTATCCAAAATGCAACAAGTGCAACTTCCACCACCATGGCCAGTGTGACCGCATCCGTTGTCTAAGGTGTGGAAAGATGGGTCATGCTGCCAAAGATTGCAGGGAGTGAGCTGATGACTCAGCAACAACCTAAACAACAACGCCAGGGCGGAGCGACTAGGAGTTGTTTGAGTGTGGTAAGGAGGGTCATTACCGGAAGGATTGCCCGAAGCTGAAGAGTGGAAACAAGGATAATAACGGGGGCAATGCCAAGGGTCGCGCATTCGTGATCGGTTCCAGCGAGGCAAGGGATGACCAGAATGTGGTTACTGGTACGTTTCCCCTAATGGTTGTTTTGCTTCTATACTATTTGATACTGGAGCCGATAGGAGTTTCATATCCTTAAAGTTCTGTAGTCTTCTAAGTGATATTCCTTCTGCATTAGAATCCAAATATACCGTAGAATTGGCTGACGGTAAACAAATCCATGTAACACACATTCTTAGAGATTGTAAGATAGAACTCGCTGGTCATACTTTCGCTATAGATCTTATGCCTGTTACACTAGGAAGTTTCGACGTTGTGGTAGGCATGGATTGGCTCTCTAATAAGCAAGCAGAAGTCATATGTCACGAGAAGATCATACGAATCCCTGTTGGTGATGAAATTCTTACAGTCCAAGGCGATAGAGAGTGGTGCAGTAATGGGTATTATCTCTTACATGAAGGCGCAAAAGTTGTTACAAAAAGGGCGTGTGGCTATTCTGGCACTCGTCACCGACAAGCAGTCCGAGGAAAAGAAATAGAAGAAATTCCCGTGGTAAGAGATTTTCCAGAGGTGTTTCCAGAGGATCTTCCTGGACTACCACCTCATCGCCAAGTGGAATTTCAAATCGAACTGACTCCCGGTGCAGCCCCGATTGCTAGAGCACCTTATCGATTAGCACCAAACGAATTACAGGAGTTGTCATCACAACTTCAGGAGCTTTTAGATAAGGGCTTTATTCGACCTAGCTCATCACCTTGGGGAGCCCCTGTTCTCTTTGTTAAGAAGAAGGACGGCACTTTCCGAATGTGCATCGATTATAGAGAATTAAACAAAGTCACAGTCAAGAACCGATATCCTCTACCTCGTATCGATGACTTGTTTGATCAGCTTCAGGGATCAAGCTATTATTCGAAGATCGACTTGAGGTCTGGTTATCATCAACTCCGAGTTCGTGAGGAGGACATCTCCAAAACCGCATTCCGTACTCGTTATGGTCATTACGAGTTCTTGGTCATGCCTTTTGAGTTGACTAATGCACCTGCGGTATTCATGGACCTCATGAATCGCGTGTGCAAACCCTATCTCGATCAGTTTGTTATTGTGTTTATCGATGACATACTGATATACTCTAAGACCAAGGAGGACCATGAAGAGCATCTACGATTGATCTTGGAATTGTTGAAGAATGAGCAACTGTACGCCAAATTCTCTAAGTGTGAATTTGG